>PVKM010048690.1:0-11132 GCA_004027735.1 Carollia perspicillata
CTTTCTTCCTTAGCACGCTGCTGAAACCCTACCAGTTCTCTCGCTCTCAAACCCAGTGGTGCTCCCCTCACTCAGTCTCTCAGAAACAGTCTGCACGGCTGACCACTGCCTCCTGCCGAGAAGGCCTTCTCTTGTGAGCTCCCTCTGCCCCACCTTTCCCGGTTCACCTCCTACCTCACTGCATGCTCCTGCCTTGTCCAAGTGCTGGAAGTCCCTGGTCTTGAAACCCACCACGTCCCCTTCCCCGGACTCTCTCTGGCCTCTTGGCTCCAACATAGTGTCTGCTAACTCTGCATCTATAGCCCATGACCACTTCCCTGAGTTTGCATTTTTATCCAACTACCTTTGAGCATCTCGACCTCAACATGCCCAAAATAAGGCTTTTGATTTCCCCTGCCCAACTTGCGTGTGTGTGTGTGTGTGTTAAAATATTCATAACAGATATTTGCCATTTTAATTACATTTAATGTACAGTTCACAATGACATTAAATACATTCACAACGTCGTGCAACCAATCAATCACCACTGTGCACTTCCAGGACTTGACTTTTTCATCACCCCTAACTGAAATGCTCTACGCATTCAATAAAAACACCCCTTTGCCCCCGCCCCTAGCCCTCCGCCCCTGGTAACCACTCTTGTGCTTTCCGTCCCTACGAATTTAGCTGTTGTAGGTGTCTCATATAACTAGAATCATGGGGTGTGTGTCTTTTTGTGTCTGCCTGCCCGACCTTTTCCTCTCCCAAGTTCCACTATCCTCCAGTTGCCCAAGAATACTCCCTAGTGAATAAGTTTCCGAGCTATTTTTTCTTCAATTTTATTTTTTGTTATTTCTGCTTTGTTGTTTAAAAATTTATGTGAATATGGAAAATAAGGTAGCCGAAAAAGAGATAACACCATGTTCCTATTTCTCAGATTTAATCAAGGTTAATATTTTATGTCAGTGGCTTTGTCATTTTAAATACAAGAAATAAATCATCAATTCAAATTGTCATCCCCTTTTAATCCCTGTCACCAAGACAACAATAGCTCAATTAAATATTTATCACCTATCCAACTTTATAGTATACACCTATATTACATTTCATCTAAT
Source organism: Carollia perspicillata (assembly GCA_004027735.1). Classification (NCBI taxonomy): domain Eukaryota; kingdom Metazoa; phylum Chordata; class Mammalia; order Chiroptera; family Phyllostomidae; genus Carollia; species Carollia perspicillata. The sequence continues at coordinate 1,095 of PVKM010048690.1, forward strand.
CAGAGACACATCAACTGTAAAGTACACTGTTATTTTAAACTCCATTTAAAAATAAAAACTTGACCAAATTAAACTATGACACAATACTTTCTAATCCTAGGTTTTACTCAATACTTACTGAAAGAACTCCTTTAGACTTACTTAGACACATATACTGTCATACTATATGCCATCAAATCTAAAATTCCATTCTATTTTAAGATGCATCCTATTCAGAGAATTTTTAAAGTGTGTCTTAGAATCAATGAATTATGACTTATCACTTGCATGCATTCATAAGAAAATTTCAAGCAAAATAAAATTGGTTGAGTATTACTAAATTTCTCATCTAAAGTTCAACTCCTCTGCATAACTCTTTTTACATTAATAAGCTTTTTAATACAGTTTCAGGTTTACAGAAAAATTTGACCAAAATGTACAGAGTTCTCATGTACCCCCTCACCCTCCCTCCCAATTTTCCCAGTTTTTAACTTCTCGCATTATTGTAGTACACTTGTTATAATTGATGAGCCAATATTATGTCAATATTTTTTAAGATTTTATTTATTCATTTTTTTAGACAGAGGGGAAGGGAGGGAGAAAAAGAGAGAGAGAAACATCAATGTGTGGTTGCCTCTCACACACCCCCCACCAGGGAGGGACCTGGCCTCCAACACAGGCATGTGCCCTGACTGGGAATTGAACCACCAGCCCTTTGGTTTGCAGGCCAGCGCTCAGTCCACTGAGCCACACCAGCCAGGGCTATGTTGATATTTTTTTAATTTCGGTTTCTACTTATTTTTTATTAGATTTTCATTTTTATCATATTTTTAATCTTAAATTTTAAATTTAAATTTTTTATTTTTCAATTACAGTTGACATACACTATTATATTAGTTTCAGGTATACAACCCAGCGATTAGACATTATGTAAGTTACTAAATTATTATCCTGATAACTGTCATACCCACCTGACACCATGCATAGTTATCAGAATGTAACTGACTACATCCTCTATGCTGTATTATCCCACCATCAATCTCCTGCTCTCTCTCTTCTGGCCCCCATGCTGCGAATGTCAGCATCCCAGGATTATTCCGTAGTAACCAATTTGTACTTCTTAATCCCTGAAACTTTTTCACCCACTTCCCCAACATCTTCTCCCATCAGGCATCTGTCAAAGTGTTCTTTGTGTCTATGAGTCTGTTTCTGTTCTGCTTGCTTATTTATTTTGTTTTTTAGATTCAGTGTTGATAGATACATTATTTATTGCTATTTTATTATTCGTATTTTTTATATTTCTTCTCCTTCTCCTTCTTCTTCAAAAAGACTCTTTAACATTCCATGTAATACTGGTTTGGTGGTGATGACCTCCTATAGCTTTTTCTTGTCTGGGGAGCACCTTATCTGCCCTTCCATTCTGAATGACAGCTTTGCTGGGTACAATAATCTTGGATGTAGGTCCTTGCTTTTCATCTCTTTTAATATGCCTTGCCAATACCTTCTGGCCTGCAAAGTTTCTGTTAAGAAATCATCTGACAGCCTCGGGGGAGCTCCCTTGTAGGTAACTAATTGCTTTTCTCTTACTGATTTTAAGATTTTCTCTTTATCTTTAACTTTTGACATTTTGATTATGAAGTGTCTTGGTGTGGGCCTTTTTGTGTTCATCTTGTTTGGGACTCTCTGTGTTTCCTGGGCTTGCATTGCTATTTCTTTCACCAGGTTAAGGACGTTTTCTGTCATTATGTTTCCAAATAGGGTTTCAATCTCCTGATCTCTCTCTTCTGGCCCCCATGATGTGAATGTTGGAACACCTGAAGTTGTCCCAGAGGCTCCTAGCACCCTCCTAATTCTTTTGGATTCTTTTTTTCTTTTTGCCATTCTGATTGAGTGTTTTTTGCTTGCTTATATTCCAAATCACTAATTTGAATCTCAGCTTCACTTACTCTTCTGTTGATGTCCTGTAACTTATTCTCCATTTCAGTTAGTATACCGTTCATTTCTGACTGGTTCGTTTTTATGGTTTCTGTGTCCTTTCTTATGCAGTTGAAGTTCTCTCTAAGTTCCTCTACTCTCCCCCTAAGTTTATTGAACATCCTTTTAACCATCACTTTGAACTCTGCATCTAGTAGATTGCTTGTCTCCCCTTTGTTCACTTTTTCCCATTAAAACTTAAATTTTTTATTAATAATATATTTTCAGATCTCCCCATATCAGCACACACAGAGCTTTCACACTGTTTTAACAGTTGTATAATAGTTCATTACACAGTATGCTGTAAGTATTTAACCAATCTCCTATTGATTTATATTTAAGTTGTTTTTAGTTTTTGTGACTATGTCTGTAAAGATGCGGCAGTTTAACAGCTGGTGAAAGAATGTCTACATATTTTGTTGGGTATTGTCTAATTTATAAAATCAATTTTATTTTCCACCAACATTTGAGAGTTACAATTTTGTTTAGTTCTTTTTCTGAAGTTTTTTCAGTTCTTTTATTCAGGACATGTTTCTTCGCTTCCTCATCTGGGCAGCCTCCTGAGTTTATTTCTGTGAATTAGGTAGAGTTGCTATATCTCCCAGGCTTGGTAGAGTAGCCTATTATATAGTAGGTGTCTTGTTGGATTCAGTGACACAGCCTCCCCAGTCACCTGAGCTAGTCACTCCAGGTGCGCCCACCCTCCCACCCCATGGGCTGTGGACACCCTACTGTTATATATCGATGAGCATTGATTGCTGTTGTGAAGTGTCTGTTCAAATCCTTTGTCCATTTTTATTGATTTCTTTGTTTTATCATTGAATTAAAAGTTCTTATTATACCCCACCTGTTTAAACAGAAGAGCCTTGAATTATGTGTTTCCTGTAAGCCATATTTTTCTGTCTGTGGTTTTTATCACATATTTCAAAATAGACATAGTTTTTCTGATGACAGCCAATGCCCTGGCCTTGAAATTACTTTTTTCTCATCCCACTAAAGCATTTGGTAGCTCTGGTTTTATTTTCCACTTTAGAAGCTCCTAAGAATCGGGCAAATGGCAGAGCCATAACAAAGGAGTGTTGTCTAGGGCTGGGAAATAAATGCAATGGAAAAACATATGAATATATTTTTTCAATGGAAAGATGTTTTAGCTGGGTATAGAAGCCTATGAATTTTTTTTCCAATACAATGAAAATATCATTCCACTTTCTTCTCACTGCTGTTGTCATCTAACTAGATGTAATCTGTCTTTTTTTTTTCTCTCCAGCTGCTCTTAAGATTTTTCTGCATGTCTTTGGTCCCCTGTAGTTTCACTATGATATATTTAGGTACAGATTTCTTTTTAGGTAGACTGTTTGGAATTGAGCTTCCACAATCCATAAACTGGTATCTTTCAATAGTTTCAGAAACTTTTCAGCTATTCTCTCTTGAAATATTGCCTCTGTCCCTATCTTTTCTCTTATTCTTCAACTTCTGGAACTTTGATTAAATATATAATAGAACTTATCACTGTGTTCTCTCTGCCTCTGGCCCTCTAATCTGCGTTTTCCTTCTTTTTGTCTCTTGAGCTTATTGTCTCATTGTTCAAATATATGCCCACAAAATGCATCAAGACAATTGTACTGGGTGGACTGGTGGCCCGTGGTTCCTGTACACCTTATTCACTGTGTCCTTCAGCTAACCCTCCACTGGTCCAGCATCCATACATTGTATTGTACAGCCACGATAACCTCTTTGAGGAAAATGTCGTTCTCAGCAATTGTTTTGTAGTTGAAAATTAGGGTGACCTGTGTTTACTTGGAACAGTCCCTGCTATCCTTACACAAGTATCCCTGGCTCCCTCTTTCACTCCCATAAGTATTCTGTTTTGGAAATTAAACTGTATAAAGAGCAGCTACATATAATATGACAGGGATTTGCTTCCTTTGGTAACATGTTTACTATATTAACTTATTTAGTGTTTTTAGAATTGACAGTACAATTTTTAGGTATTGAAAACATGTGTGATTTTGTCATCATTCTCTATTTGCCTAAATGTATGATTTTACTTTTTTCTCCAATATAATCACAACCCTAGAAATTAAACAGCTTCCGTTCCAAGTCAGCAGAAAGTTTCTGGGAAACCAATTTTCAAAGCTTCAGCAGTGGCTCCCACGTGACACATCAGTTACACCAACTTCTCAGTGTTTTAAAATATCTTTCATCGTATTTAAGGGGTTTGGAGATTTCTTCAGCTTTTAGTTATATCACTTGGTGAGTGGCAGGCAAGCTTTTTATCCATAACACAGCTTCAACTCTTTATGGGGTTTTAAAATTTTATTTCCAAAAATCTCTGATATTTGTGCTGTAAAACAAAAAAAAAATAGAATTACAGTAATTCCTTCAACACTACCTAGGTTCTTTTGCCTTGCTGCTCTCTTTCACTACATAGAATATACACAACCTTCATTTCAATGCCGAATTAATGTAATATCGTTAGGTGATTTAAAGTGGTAATTAGCTTCCACACATGAGGTGCCCACATCACTCAAACGAAATGATGACAGTATCACAACTATAACCAAGTTCATCCAAGCTCCAGCAACGGCAGCTTCATCGTGACCTTCATCTGGCTAAAGCAATCATAAGGTACCTTCGCTTACAAAATGTATTCCAATAAAAAAATGTTAAAATGTGGAAAAATTAATATAAAAACTAAAATGTGAAAAAACGTGCATCTACAAATTGACAAATATGGTAAAAACAAAATTTGAGAGCATTATGAGAAGAAATTGACAGATCCATGACCTTCACATAAATCTCCAACAATCATCTTTCAATAATGGAGAAACGAAGTAGACGAAACATTTTTGAGGAGTATAGATGATCTGAACAATAGTATTAGTAAGTTTGGTCTAAAAGATATATACAGACCAGCCAAACAACAACAGCAATAACAACAAAATTGGGGTGGGGGGAAGAGACAGAGAGACACACACATACACAAACACAGACAGACAGACAGTGACAGAGAGAGAGAGGTGTCCAGAAACAAGAACAAGAGTTTAGTAACCGTTAAAGCTGATAATGGATATATGCAGGTTCATTCGATGTTTTAAAATGTCCATAATACAAAGTAAAAAAAAAAGGATGGGTTGGGTTCTGCTGCTGTGTGGTGAAGACACTGAGGAGGGCAAGGATGTAAACAGAGACCAGTAAGAGTGCCAAAATATCCGAGGTACGAAAGACTGGCTAAAAGTCATGTTCATTATGATGTGCTTGTAGTGAGTGACCTCCACAACTACTCATTAATCATTGACTATAGGCCACATTAACTTTGTAAGTGTCTTGTAATTACAATAGTTAAACCTACATGTGAATGGTCAGTCTTCAGAGTTTGGTGATAATTTGAGATTTACACATAAAGTGGGTGATTAGACAAGTCAGGTTCTCAATTTTTTTTTACCCCAACTGTGGCAGCCACCCTCAAGAGGTACTATAATAAGCCTTGTCTTCTGGTATTCACACCCCCATATAATATCTTCCAACATTATATTGATGTTGGTCAGTATCACCAGCCAAATATGGCAGAAGTGATATCCTGTGATTTCTGAAGCTAGGTCATAAAAGACATTGCCATTTCTGCCTTGTTCTCTTGGGTTGCTTCCTTTGGGAAAGCCAGCAACCATACTGCAAGGACACTCAAGTGACCCTATAGGGTAGTCCACACAGCAAAGAACTGAGACCTTCAACTGATAGCCAACACCAACTTTCTAGCCGTGTGAGCAAGACATCTTGAAAACAGGTCCCCCAGTCCCGGTACAGCTTCCAGATGACTGCGGTGGCCCTGGCTGGCATCTTGACTGCAGCCTGGTGAGAGACCCCAAACCGGAACAATCTAGCTAAGCTGCTCCTGGTGACCCCTCAGAAATGGTGAAATAACAAATGCTTGTCATGTTAAGTAAATTTTGAAGTAATTATTGTGCAGTAATAAATAACTAATACAGCAGCTCACAGTAATAAATAAATAGGATATCATGACTCAACACACACGCATACACATGTATGTAAAAATATAGTAAATTTCATGAAAATGAAAAAATGCAAAGAGAGATGTCTGAAATTATGTTTACCATGAAATGAGGCAATTCAGAGACTTGTGGCTTTCTACTTGGTACTTTTCTCCATTGCCTAAAATCCATATGCGTATGTTATCATTTAAAAAATAAAATTTAACTTAAAAATTATCTTTTTCTAACTGGAAAAATAATAATAATAAATAAAAGGCATATATAGAACCTTGCACCCAGCAAGAGGGAAAAAATTATCCTTCTCAAATACTTACATAACGTTTACAAAAATTGACTATGGGATACTTACCTGACAGGGGAGATACCACGATCACGAAGGGGGTTTTCCCAGAGCGAGGCCGATCCACTGCAATCCAGACACGTTGACCCCCAAATGTGGGAAACTCGACTGCATAATTTGTGGTAGTGGGGGACTGCGTTTGCGCTCTCCCCTAAGGGGGAGAAGTTGACCACAGAATAAGGTAGCTGAGGGAAGCTGGGTAAGGCAGAGGAGTGGGTTCAGCAAGGGTGTGTTCTCAGCTGGAGGACGTGTTCTTTGCCATTCACAACCAATGGCAAAGAATGAGTATCCTTAATTTTCTCTTAATATAAAGCAGTTAACTTATAAATACCTTTTTGATTAGTTAACAAAAGGGCAACTAAAAACCTCACATTTATACATTATTTAAACATATTTCTAAATCAGTCAGAGATAAGATAATAAATGTATATAAAATCATGAAATACTACAAATATGAAATCATAAAAATGCAATATATTAATGACTGGAGTAGGCGCTGTTGGTGCCCCAGCCATTTCCCTTTCTTTAACCACAGTCCCTTAACAGGTCGATGTGCACATCCCCACCTCCTGTGAGTGGTGCCTGCTAGCAGCTCGTGGCTGCCCTTCTCCAGAGACCTGCCCTCAGGTCACGGGAGCCATCGGACCTGGGAGATTATGCCCCCACATGTCAGTATAGACCGCTCCCCCTCCATGGCAGTCTATAGCCAATATATGACTCAAATAGGAGTGCCAAAGTCCAGCCCACTTACCTCAAGGTGGGGCCAATTCTGTGGCCAGTCATGCTTCAGAGCGCCCATGGACCAGGCCCAAGTAGCCTCCAGCTGAGAACACATCCTTGCTGACCCATTCCTCTACCTTACCCAGCTTCTCTCAGCTACCTTATTCTGAGAGCCCTCTCTCCATACATCATATACACAAGAATCCCCACTTTAGGCTCTGCCTCTAGGAAACATGATGTAAGAGCGACAGGTTGCCATAAATGATAATAACAGAAAAGAAGAAATGCTGAAAAGGGTTGAGCTAATCAGCCAACATCAGACATGAGGAAAAGAATAATAGAATAAATCCAAAGAAAGTACAAGGAATTAAATAAAATGTATAAATTAAGTATGTATACTATATATAAGAAAGAAGACATAACAGCAATATAAAAAATGAAAAAAGATGCATAATGATAGAAAAAAACAGAAATTTAAATTACAAACAACAATAAAGTATAAACAACTTCTTGCTACTAAACCTAAAATCATAGATGAAATGGGTAATTTCCTGGAGAACACATGTATCCAAAACTGACTCAAGAAGAAATAGAAAAGCTAAATAATTTTGTAACCATTTGAGGAATTTAATCAAAAGTTTAAAAATCTATGCTTTAAAAAATAATTTTGTGGGTAGTTTCTTCAAAGCATTCAAGAACAGATCATTCCAATCTCATGCAAATTGTTGCAGAAAATGGAAGAGAACATGCCTAATTCATTTTATGAGATTAGAAATACCTTGATACTCACATTGAATAAGAACAAAAGGAGAAAGAATTATCTCGGAGTAATATCACTTATAAACAGATATAAAAAAAGTCAAAGCAAAATTGTAGAAACTGTATCAAGCAATGTATTTAAAGCAACAATATGTCATATGCTAGTTGGATTTATCTCTAGCATCAGAAATGGTTCAACATTAAATATATTAAGTGTCCACTTCATTATTAACTTTAGGATTTTATTTATTTATTTTTAGAGAGAGGGAAAGGAAGAAAGAAAAGGAGAGAAATATTGATGTGCAAGAGACACATCAATTGGTCGCCTCTCACATGCCCCCAACAGGGGACCTGGCATGCAACCCAGGCACATGCCCTGACTGGGAATCGAACTGGTGACCTCTTGGTTCATACTCCAGTGTTCAATTCAATGAGCCACACCAGCCAGGGCCTCATTATTAATTTCAAAAGTATACAATATTATCTTAAATTTTTAAATATTTTTTTAAAAATCAAACCTATTAAAAATAAAAATTCTTAGGTATCTAGAAATAGGATGGAACTTCCCAAACCTGTAGAAGGCATCCACCGAAACTTTTTAAAAATCATATTTAATGGAGCAACATTCAATGTTCATCCTTAAATTCTAGAATAAAGAAAAGAAATCCAATGTCACTGCTTCTATTTACCTTGTACTGAAAGTGATGACCACCTTTCTTCTAAAAGTTCAAGAAAACTAACTTCACATGAAAATATGCAATAGAAAATTGTCAGAACTTCCAGTCAAGATGGAGTGTAGGTAAACACAAATTGCTTCCTTACACAACCATATCAAAAATACCCAGGATCATCAGAAAATCGAGCTGTATGGAAGTCCGAAAACCAAAGAATTAGATAAGTCACATTCATCTAGACAGAAAGAGGGATGGAGACACAGAGATGTGCAGAGATGTAGAACCGGTGGCTCCACACCCACGTGTAATAGATAAAACCTGGGAGGGATACCTGAGAAAAAGGGATCCCAGTCCCTCACTAGAACATTCGTACCAGGGTTCCAGGCCAGGAAGATAAGCCCCCACAGCTTCTGGCTGTAAAAACCAGTAGGGGTTGGGGTAGTGAAAAAAAACTAAGGGATTCTCAGGAATCTCTTCTTAAAGAGATTGAAATGGACTTAGGACTTATGCAGACACTCTCCTTCTGGACTCCAAGACCAAGGCAGCAGCTGAAGGGCACCAGCAGCATACAAGGAGAAACTGAAGTGTCTGGCATCAGGGTGAGTACCAGGGGACAACTTCCTCCCAGACAAAACTCCAGAGGCCAAGCACCAGCATTGTCCCCTTTCTGAGCTCTCCCCAACACAGAGCCACGGCGGGCTGACACCATATCTGAGACTCCATCTACCTGGTTCACATGGGTTGCCCTGCCCGGGTGACTACAGAAAGCTCCATCCTACCCAACATACAAATGCACTTTTCTACAATACGCCATGAAACTAAGACAGGGAGTCAAAGCTGCTCTACCTAATACATAGGAGCAAACACAGAGAGGCTGCCAAAATGAGGAGACAGAGAAATATGGCCCAATTGAAAGAACAGAACAAACTCCAAAAGAAGAACTAAGCAAAACGGAGATAAGCAATCTATCAGAGGCAGAATTCAAAGCAATGGCTATTAAGATGCTCAAGGAACCCATTGGATACTTCAACAGCATAAAAAAGACCCAGGCAGAAATGAAGATTACACTAAGTGAAATAAAGAAAAATTTACAGGGAATCAACAGTGAAGTGGATGAATCTGAGAATCAAATCAATGATTTGGAACATAAGGAAGAAAAAAACATTCAATCAGAACAGCAAGAAGAAAATGGAATCCAAAAAAATGTGGATAGGCTAAGGAGCCTCTGGGACAACTTCAAACATACCAACATTCGAATCATACAGGTGCCAGAAAAGGAAGATAAAGAGCAAGAAAGTGAAAACTTATTTGAAAAAATAATGAAAGAAAACTTTCTTAATTTGGTGAAGGAAATACACCCACAAGTCCAGTAAGCACAGAGATTACCAAATGAGATGGACCCAAACAGGACCACACCAAGACACATCATACTTAAAATGCCAAAGGTTAAAGATAAAGAGAGAATCTTAAAAGCAGCAAGAAAAAACCAGAGAGTTATCTACAAAGGAGTTCCCATAAGACTGTCAGCTGATTTCTCAAAAGAAACTCTGCAGGTAAGAAGGGACTGGCCAGAAGCATTCAA
>PVKM010048691.1:0-11140 GCA_004027735.1 Carollia perspicillata
CCTACGCACATATGAGGCTCACGGTCCCTGCCCACGAGATAACTCTCATGTTCTGCCATTCCTTGGGATGCCTTCCATCTCTCTCTCCTGCTCTTAGCTAAACCTCACCTATTCTCCAGGGCTGTCTTGAGTCTCCTTCCCTTAATGGAATCTTTCTTGAGATGGTGGAAAGAAAGGGCCCTGGGTTAAGAGTCAGGAGCTGTGGGGTTGAACCTTTTGCTCTGCCACTGAGTGTGCAACCTTGAGAAAGTCACTGTGACATTCCTTTACCTTGGCTTTCTCGTTAGTAATACCAAGTCTGACTTAACACACAGTATTATGTACAATCCACAGGAAATAATGTTTGAGAAATGCCTTGGAAGTTACAAAAGCGCATGAGCGTATGATATTGTAATTTCCTGACCGTGCTTATTTCATTCACTCAGGGGTTTTTTTTGTTTTTGTTTTTTGCCAAATACATTAATTCACTTAACAGTTTTTTCGGTGCCTGTTGTGTGTACTGAGGATATACTGACAAACAAGACAGCCCCTACCCTTGGGGTACTTGCAGACTTGTGTAGGAGACAGATAATCAGCGAATGCGTAATGTATGATAGCAGGTGGTTTAAGTACTAGAAAGAAAAATAAACAGGATGGGGGTGGATAAGGAGTTATAGGAAAGAGTATTATTTTAGATAGAGTCGTCATGGGAACCGTTGTGAGATGACGTTTGAGCAGAGTGGAATGAATAAAGGAGCAAGGCCATGTGACCTCCAGGGACCGTGCCTTAACCACGGTGGGCAGGAGGGAGCAGCGGGTGCAAAGGCCCTGTGATGTGAACGTGCTCAGTGTGTTCTAGAAACAGCAAGGAGGCTGGCGTGGCTCGTCGGTTACTGTAAAGACGCTGCACTTTCTGGGTGCGTGGGAAGACGGGGAGGGCTGTGAGCAGAGGAGGCGGGTTTACCTGCACAGCGACCGTGCCGACGGCTGTGTGGGGGGGAGACTGCAGAGGGGAGGAGTGGAGGCGGGAGGCAGGAGCACCAGGGTGGAAGCAGTGGAATAAAGGAGAAATGCTCAGATTTTAGATGTGTTTTGAAGGGTTTCCTAATGGACTGGATGCTGGGGGTTACGTAAGATAGAGTCAGAGATCATTCCAAGGTTTTTGGCCTTAGCCAATGGGTCTTCAATGGCCTTGAACTGAAAATAGCGAGATGGGAGGAGAGGAGAATGGATTTCATTCTCTAAAAAGACTAAGAGGGAGATTGTTCTTTTTTTCCTCTGTTCTTAGTTATGCAATTTACTATTTAATGAGGAAAAATAATTAAAGCAGTAAGGATCTTAAAGACCACTTAATTCACTGATGTCCAATGTTAGAAAAGTATCTTCTGTAGGAAGAAAAGGAAGACCTGGCTTTCCCACTGCAGCGAGTCTTCCCCACCCACCTCCCCCCCCCACTACTGACGAGGGGTCGTATTCCTCAAGTGCTGGACCAGAACTTCGGAACACTCTCGGCTTACTGAGTTTGCCTGTTTTGTGAGCTGAAGAGGCTGTTGACACTGCCCAGGGCTACAAGGCCAGCGGTTCTCTTATTTCAGTTCGTAATTACTTCATGTGTGGTTAGTTTTCCCTTTCAGTTTGAGAATAAACTCCTTGGAAGCAAGAATTATGTCTTAAATTCTTTTATAAATATATTTTATATCACAGAGTTAAAAATATATAAATACTGCCCTGGCTGGTGTAGCTCAATGGATTGAGTGCGGGCCTGTGAAGCAAAGGGTCGCTGGTTCGATTCCCATCAGGGCACATGCCTGGGTTGCAGGCCAGGTGCCCAATAGGGGACACATGAGACAACCACACACTGATGTTTCTCTCCCACTTTCTCTCCTTCCCGTCCCCTCTCTCTAAAAATAAATAAATAAAATATTTAAAAAATATATATATATAAATACTTAAAATTTATATATTAAATATAAGTACATATTTAAGTACATATATGCAGATATGTACTTATATTTAATATATAAATATACATACCTATATATATTTTTTACCTAGGAGAAGACTGAGTAATAGAGGCATCAGGCCCAGACATCAGCTTGAGTGTACACCTAATGAAAAGGAAACCAGTGCTTCTGCACAGTAATACCTGCAATCTCACCTGCCTCGTTAGTAAGGGCATAGCCATTGCTGGGTTTCCCGGTAGGCGCGGGCATCAGCAAAGTACAAACTCCAAAAGAAAAGAGAGAGAGAGGTAATTCCGCCTTGAAAAACTTCACAAAAATTTTGGAATCAGATAACCAAGAAAGAAGGCATGAGGGAGTCATTTTTACTGCAGTTTACTGTTGCTTTTTTTCAGTGCTTAGACTTTTATAGTCGCGAATTCAGCCCTGGGACAATCTTTCTTGTATATCCAGTGGTCGATGAGGTTTTCTTCCTGTAATGTGTACTTGATATTAATATTAAAATTTGCCCACATCGTACTTTTATTCTCTAGTAGATGTTGTAAATATATTTATGTAACATACATGAAATTAAAGGCTGTAGTTCTAATTTGCTGTTTTTTTCTGAGATTGCTAAAACAATTTTCTTGCATTTTCACCTTTAATAATTAAAAATAATAAGCTCCAGGTATGGCATGCACTACCCGTGGGACATAGTGACATTAGCTTCAGGGGAACAATGCCTGCCGTCAGCTCAGGTGCAGCATACTAACTCGAACGGATGCTCTTAGCTGCGGTGGGTGCCCTGAGGTTACTTGCTGTCACCGTGGACCATACACAAAATCCCGCGACCCCTGTTTCGATCAAGAGCTGGCACTTGTCGGTGGTATAAGAGTTAGGGATGTACTTTGATTGTAAACTTCCTTCTTTCTTTCCCTTTTCCATTGCTTTCTTCCCCTATCTTCAAAAATAATGGAATTGAATGATTATTATAGGGACTAAATCTGAAATCTTGACATTGTAGGTACTTGGGACCAACCAAGTAAAGTAAGGCTGCCTTTTTGGTGAAGTAGAAGAACGTCTTACTCTGTTCGCATGCTATTAGAATACTTGTGTGGAGAGACCAGTTCTGTGCTTAAAATCTTAGTCTAAGGGATCAGTAATTTTCTTCCAGTTTTGTATGGGTTTGTTTGTTGATACATATCCTAGTCTTCTATAGGTTTCATAGTGCTGAGCTACAAAATGAAATTAACATAGCCTTTTGAGATATTCTCATTTATTAACAAATCACACGTCAGTGCCTCCAGTGAATACAGTGCAGTAATTGGTAGAATGACAATGGTTAACATTTACCGAATGGCTATTACCTTCCAAGCACTACACCAAGCACTTTCCCCCGCTTCTGCTCATGGTTCCCCCCAACCAGAATGAAAGCAGCACCCATAACAAAAACATATACTTTGTAAGGGCAGAGGTTTTGGTCTGTTTTGTCTATATTCTGTTTTTTTCCTCCTCGCCATTGATGAGAACAATGCCGACCACATAGTAAGTGCTAAGCGAATGTTTTCTGAATAAATGGATTATCATTTTTTCCCCCAGCAGCTCTCTGAGACGTGTAGTACTGCGGCGCTGGGGGCTGGTAGAGCCAGGGTTAGCCGATGCTGACAGCCGTGCCCTCCGTGTTGGGGAGCAGCGTGCGGGCCCATCGAGGGTGACTTTCAGTTCCTGCCTTCTGTCTGGTAGCCATGAGGCTCATTTACGTGAAAGGTTCAACAATAGGGTAGCGGTTATTTGTAGACAGTACGAGAGATGTGAAAAGAAAGAGCTGGAAGAATTACAGATAATGTGAGCGAATACATATAAATGGCCTGGAGCTGTACCTGTACGTAACATGCTTCACACACGGTAGCTGCTATTGTCACGGGTACGACTGTCAGGTCACCATCGTCATTCTCATCATTTTTTGTGAGTCCTGTGAACTCTGAAGTGAGCGACTGTTCGCATCTGGGTTGAAGAGGTCAGAGATGGTTTTATAATCAAGATGGTCCTTGTGCCTCGGACAGAATGTGGGCAGGTGGGGACAGGAGAGGAGATGCTGGAGGCGAGAAGAAGCCTGTAAACGCGGGACCGAGGCTGCAAACGTGTGCTCCCTGTTCTTCAGACAGCAAGGAGGCCAGTGTGTCTGGTGCAGAAGGGGTGCATGGTTTACTAGAGGGAGTAACGATCAAGGTTGAGGATTCAGAATTCGTTTATTATGTTACGAATGCTACATTTTACTCATAAAATCAGATTTGAAACCCTGCATGTGTTTCTGTCTGTGAGCTCCCAAATACCCGTTAATAGAAAATTATATGGTCATTTTTCAGTGCTGTCACCTGTGGTCAACATTGTATCTTCTTGAGATGAAATTTGTGCCTTCGATGTCACATGGCCTGTGAGACAGACTTCGTCCTGATAAGAAGGCCACTTCCATTGGGCCTTGTGTTTCTGTAGTGTAAGACCCTCGCTCATGATGATTGACTCGCATGCATTTGGGAGGATTGGGAGGAGTTTCACGTGCGGCCATCGTCTCCTCAACAGGCCGGAACTCTCCGGAGGCCCGCGCTTGTGCCTCCCTCACCCACAGGTCTCCTCCAGCCCGAGCACGGCCGCTGGCGTGAACGGCGGTGCAATAAATTGTGGTCGAATTGAATTTTCAAAGCATCCGAGGCTGGCCACTTCTGCACTCGTGGGAGTAATTTGAAGCAGGGCTGTATTTTCTGAGTTATGTAACACATTTAATCTTGTTCCCAGGTCCAGCCTGATGACGGGAGGGGCCAAGCGAGGCGTCCCAAACCCTTGGCTCTTTGAGGAGCCGGAGGAGACCAGAGGCTTGGGTTTTGACGAAATCCGGCAGCAGCAGCAGAAAATCATTCAAGGTACCGAACATCCAAGGAGTGTGGGGTCAGAAACCTTGTTAGGTGTTTAGTTACTAGAGTCTGGAGTGTCCCTTATACCCACTGAAGGTCAGAGGGAGAGCTGTTGGTCTCCTAAAGCCTTGGTGGTTTTGTGCCTCAGGCTACCTGAGCAATAGACAAATGCTGTCATCCAAGGAGGTACCTCAGGGAGGTGGTGACGGGCTCCTGGGAGAGAGCGTACAGCTCCGAGCCTGCTGATCAGCCCGGGGGAATCTGGGGCCCGCGTGCCCGCCTTCTTTCCACGGGTGGGAGTTCTGTTCTCCAACTCAAGCTCCATCTTTTTCTTACATGAAATAAGCCGCTTTGGCCTTTGTCTTCAAGTTTATCTTGCCCAGTGGCTTTTAAACCTGCTAATTATTTCTTTTACTGTCTTCTATTTTTTAAATTTCAGAACGCATGTGGTTATACAAAATCAAACAATACAGGGGTGTATAAAATGAAAAGCTCTCCATATTGCTTCTCTAGTATGTAAACAAATGAACATATATTTCCTCAGACTTTTTTCCTGTACATATATATTCAGTATAAGCACACATAATTTGCATAAATGGGATTATGATATATGTAATTCCACGGCTATTTTATTTTTAAAGATTTTATTTATTTATTTTTAGAGAGAGGGGAAGGGAAGGAGAAAGAGAGGGAGAGAAACATCAATGTGTGGTTGCTCTCACGTGCCCCCAACCAGGGACCAGGCCTACAACCCAGGCTTGTGCCCTGAGTGGGTGACCACTTTGAATTGGTGACCCTTTGGTTCGCAGGCCCACACTCAATCTACGAGCTACACCAACCAGGGCATTTCATTTTTTACTTGATTTATGTCATGGACATTTTTTTTCATGTCAGTATTGAAATAGGTTATTCTCTCTAATTCTACTTTTTAAAACAGCTTTATGGGGGTATAGTTGACATTATTATAAATTGCACACAAAGCAAATGATTCAGGAAGCTTTGACATATGAGTACACCTGCGAAACCATCTCTTTAATCAAAACAATGAACATAGTCACTGGGCCCCAAAACTTTCTTCGTGTCTCTTCGTAATTCTCACTATTGCCCTTTCCCCAGCCCCTAGACAGCTGCTGGTCTGCCTTCTGTCACCATAAATCAGTTTCTGTTTTCTCTGCTTCTGTGTAAATGGAATCATACAGTATGGACTCCTACTGGAAGGAGAGAGTCTGGCTTCTTTATGTAATCTAAAAATAGTTATTTTACGATTCATCCACCTTGTTGCGTGGGCCAGTATTTCATCCTTTTGTCTCACAGAATGGTATTCCATGGTTTGGCTTAACTGAAATCTGTATCCATCCACATGCTGATGAGTGTTTCGATATTACAAATAAATTGCTATAGCATTCACATGCAAGTCATTGTACAGACATAAATTTCATTTCCTAGGTAAATACCTACCAATGAAATGACTGAGTCATTGTAGGTGTATGTTTAACTTTTAAAGAAATTGCCATAGTAGTTTTGAAAGTGGTTGTACTATATTACATCACCACCAAAAATCTGTATCTTCTAATTGTTTCAGATCCTTACCAAAACTAGGTATAATCAGGTTTTCAATTATGGATGTTTTAACAGGTGTGTTACATTTCACTGTGGTTTGAATGTGAATCTCCCTGATGACTGATGAATCTTTGTGTGTGCCTCTTTGCCATCAGCCTGTCTTCTTTGGTGAAGTGTGTGTTCACATTGTTTACCTACTTTTAACTGGGCTGTTTGTCTTCTATTATTGAGTTTAAGAGTTTCCTTGTATACCCTTTCATATGTTATTTGTCAGATACAGTTTTACAAATATTTTTTCCTCCCTCTATGGCTTATATTTTTCATTATTTAACAATATCTTTTAAAGAGTAGAAGTTCTTAATTTTGATGACATCCAGTTAGAAATATTTGATTACCTAAAGCCACAAAGGATTGTTGCTTTTTTTCTAGAAATTTTATAGTTTTAAGTGTTACCTTAGGTCTGTGATCTATTTTGAGTTAGTTTTTTACGTAAAGAGGTATAAGTAGAAATTCAGGTTTTGGTTTTTTTATTTGTTTGTCTATTTGTTTTTGCATTTGGATGTCTGTTTGTCCCAGCACCATTTTAAAAAAAGACTCCTTTCTCTACGGAATCACTCTGCGTTTGTCAAAAACCAATTGGCCATACACGTGCGGGCCTGTTTCTGGGCTGTTGATCTTTCCCGTTGGTCTTTTTGTTGACCTTTACGTCAGTGCCGTACTGTCCCAGTTATTGCATCTTTATAAATTTTTGTCAGGTATTGTAATTCTTTCAAACTTATTTTAAAAAATCGTTTTTTGGAAATGGTGGATCTTTTGCATTTTCATGAGAATTCTAGAATCTACTTTCAATTTCTACAAAAAAAAAACCCTTGAAATTTTGATTGGGATTACATTGAATCTTTAGATTAAATTGGAAAGAATCGACATCTTAATGATATTAAACTTCTGACTCATGAATATGGTATATCTCTCCATTTATTTATTTATTTAAATGTAATCATTGTATTTTTTCATTGCCATTTAGTCCCCTGTATATCTCTATTTCTTTTGTTTTTCTTTAATTTTCTCACCATTGCTTTTGCAGTTTTTATTGTACATATATTATACATCTTTTGTCATATTTATCTCTTAGTATTTCATATTTTTATTCTCATTAATGACATTTTGAAATTTCTGTTTCTGATTGTTGCTGATATATAAAAGTACACTTGATTTTTATATATTCATCTGGGATCACGCAACCTTGTCAAACTTACTGATTTGTTCTGTAATTTTTCTTTTTGTAGAATATGTAGAATACAAGTGATTATATTTTCTGTAAATAAAGACAGTTTTACATTTTTAAGACTGTTTTTTAGAGCAGTCTTAGGCACACAGCAGAATTCGGAGGAAGGTACGTAGTTCCGTATGCGTAGTCTCCTCCCGCTACTAACATCCTCCCCAGAACGGGATGTCTGCTGCACCTGGTGAACCTGCACTCACTCATGCCAGTCCCCCAAAGTCTACAGTGTGTCTTAAGGCTCACTCTTCTTCCTGTCCATTCAGTGGGTTTGGATAAATACATAGATGACACACATCCATTATTAGAGTAACATACAGAGTATGTCCGGTGCCCTAAAAATCCTCTGTGCCCTGCTGGCCTGCTATCCTTCCCTCCCCCCTCAATCCTTTGTGATCTCTGATCTTTTTATTGTCTCCACGTTTTGCCTTTTCCAGAATGTCACATAGTTGGAATCATACAGTATATAGCTTTTCAGATTGGCTTTTTTCAGTCAGTAATAGGATAGCTCATTTCTTCTTAGCACTGAATAGTTCTGGATATACCAAGTTTATTTATTCATCTGCTAAAGTATCTGCCCAGTTTTGGCAATTATGAATAAAGCTGCTACCTGTGTCTGCATGCAGGTTTTGTGTGCATATAAATTGCCAACTCTTTGGGTCAATACCAAGGTGTGTGATTGCTGTTTCGCATGGTAAGGGTATATTTGCTTTTGTAAGAAGCCACCAAACTGTCTTCCGGAGTGGCCGTCCCATTTTGCATTCTCACCAGCAACATATGTAGATATGTAGTGGTAGCCCATTGTTTTAATTTGCATTTCTTTAATTACATATGTGGAGCATTGTTTTATATCCTTATTTTCATCTGCATATTTCTTTTTGGTGAGGTGTCTGTTAAGGTCTTAGGCCCATTATGAATGCTTATGTGTTTTGGAAAACTGACCTTTATCAGATATGTCTTTTGCAAATATTTTCTCCCACTCTGTGGCTTGTCTTCTAATTTTCTTTTGTTAAAGATTTTATATATTTATTTTTAGAGAGAGGAGAAGAGAGGGAAAGAAACATCAGTCGGTTGCCCCTCGCATGCCCTCAAATGAAGACCCAGCCTGCAACCCAGACATGGGCACCTTTTGGTTTGCGGACGACACCCAACTCACTGAATCATACCAGTCAGGGCTCATTTTCTTGACAGTGTCTTTCACTGTCATGCAGATTTGTGAAGTGTTCCATATTCTTTTGAGGGAGCTATCATTTATTTAATAAAATATATGGAAGTGAAGGAAGCTGGTCAGTTGCTTAGGACTAGTGAGCACACCTTGACGCCAGGGCCCCAGGTGGGTGCTGGTGGAGAATATCATCTGAATTGGCTGCCCCCCCTTCCCCCCTGGTGGCAATCCAAGAAATGTCATCAGCGTTCAGTCTTGAGCTGGATGTAATCATTCATTCATTCAACAAAGCCTTTGTGTGCAGTCTCCTGTAGGCCTATGCTAATTGTTTCCAGCACAATCCATGAGGTAGATTAAAGTTTCAGTTTCGGCCTTTGGCCTTTATACTGCTTATTTTCAATGGTAGGTCCTCACTCCTACCACAAAGCACAAGTCATAGAGCAGAAGTTTTGCATTTTAATGAAGTCCAGCTTATCAATGATCTGTTTCAACGCTTTTAGAGTAGCATCTAAAAAGTCTTTGCCAGACTTCCAGTTTCCTTGTTCTGCATGTAAGGACCTAGAACGTGGTCTTTACATCCTAACAACCAACTGAACCAACAGAAAAATCCACAACTCTTCTTGGATCTGCTAGTGAGAGGGGAGGACACAGAGCAGGTTGCTTCTTGCAAGACTGGAGAAAACAGACAAGCAAATACAGAGAGTCTTGGCTTCCTTGGGAGCAAAATCTCCCAGGCAGACACCAGCACAAGAACCAGTACTGTGCTTGAACAGTTGCTGGAAGCTTAGTGTGGACAGGTCTGAAAGTTAAAAACTTCAGTGGGATCCATTTATGGAGGGGTCCTCACAGTGTAGTGAGATTTACTTCCAGAAGCTCAACCAGGTTCTCACACAAATAACAGAGAAAAATCTCTTATGCTTTCTGGAAGGGGTGGAGGGGAAGGAACCATTTTGGAATACAACAGAGCACTCCGTTCTTCTTAACAAGGTCTGCCTTCAGGAGAAACTAGTTCACTGGAACCTGACATGCTGGGGAATTCCCAGAGCCTAACTGGCCTGGGAGAAAGGAAATGCCCAACCCCAGCCTACCAGCCGTCTGTCCCACCTAGGGCAAGGGGAGGAAGAAACTATGAATCAGTTGGAAAGTTCACAGTCCAGAAGCATAGGGTCACCAATAGACAGAGATACAGTCACAGGACTGTAGTGCTCTCATCACACCTTACCACCATATTTTAAAAATTTTTTCTTTTTTCGCCCTGGCTGGTGTAGCTCAGTGGATTGAGTGCGGGCCTGCAAACCAAACAACCGCAGTTCGATTCCCAGTCAGGGCACATGCCTGGGATGCAGGCCAGTTCCCAGCAGGGGACACACAAGAGGCAACCATACATTGATATTTCTCCCCGTCTCTCCTTCCTTTCCCCTCTAAAGATAAATAAATAAAATCTTAAATTTTTTTTCTTTTTCAACCACTGTTTACATTCAGTATCAATCCACACCAGTTTCAGATGTATAGCACAGTGGCCGGGAAACCACACACTCTCCAGAGTGGTCCCCTCTGCCTGGCCCCATACTCAGTTACCTCAGCAATAGTGACTGTCTCCTCCATGTTGCAATTTGCATGTCTGTGGCTATTTTGCAGCTACCAATTTGTACTGCTTAATTCCTTCACCATTTTCACCCAGCCCCCAACCCCTCTCCCCTCTGTCAGTCTGTTTTCTATATCTGTGAGTCTGTTTCTATTTTGCTTGTTTATTTTGTTCATTAGATTTCATAAGTGAAATCATATTACCACCATATTTTTACTAAAGGCCTGTTTATAGCAGTTCCTTTTACTTGTATTATTAAGAAAAAAAACCAAGGCATACCAAAAGGCAAAAAACCCCTATTGTTTGAGGAGACAGAGCAAGCATCAGAAACAGACATGGCAGAGATGTTGGAATTATCAGACCAGGAATTTAAAACAACTATTATTGGCCCTGACTCAGTCTAGCTCAGGTGGTTGGAGGGTCGTCTCAATGTACCAAGGTCGTGGATTCGATGCCCGGTCAGGGCACATGTAGGAATCAACCAGTGGATGCCTAGATGGGTGGAACAGTGAATCAGTGTCTCCCCTCACTTTTCTCTCCCACCTTCTTCCTCTCTCTAAAATCAATAAACTAAAAAAAAAAAAAAAACTAAGACAACTATGATTAATATGCTAAGGACTCAAATGGATAAAGTAGATAGCACTAAAGAACAGAGAGATGAAAATCTTAAGAAAGAACCAAAAAGAAATGTAGAGATAAAAAACACTAACAGAAAGATGGGCT
>PVKM010048692.1:0-11135 GCA_004027735.1 Carollia perspicillata
GCATGCTCCTGTACGAATCCCTCCCTCTTATGTTACCTGCCTGTCATACAGTGGTGTGCTGGTAAATGTTTAACAACCGGCTCTCTGAGACAAAAGAGAATCCCTGATTTGCAGTGTTTGCCAATTTCTGTAGTGCAAATACTCTCACCGCAACAGATTTCAAGCTAGCAGTGTGAAATCAACCCCTTGCGAAATTCCTGAACATTTGAGATCAGCTCTTACAAGCCAGTATGAGCTGCCTCCAGCATACCACTGCTTGCAAAGTACCTTACAAGAGATAGCTGATGAACTCGGGGGTTTAACACTCCTCCATCCAAGTACCCTGGGGATGGAAGAATCCTGCCCCCAGTTTACACAAAAGGACACTTGAGATCTCCTAGCCCCGTGGTTCCTCAAGGGTCAAGTATTGTTACTGGTTGGTGGCGTGTGACGCTGGCAGGAAAGAAGTGGAAAACAGATGTAGAGAGAAAGGAAGGAAAGGATATGGGTGAGGAGAAGAGAAAAAGAGGGAGAGAGAAGACAAAGGCAGGAGAAAAAGGGAGGGATGAGGGGAGGGAGGAAGGAAAAAGGAGATGCCTTCCATGGTAGTAGTGGGGAGGGGTCTCCTGAGGACGCCTCTGGCAGGCACTTTGGTTCCAGTGCCTGGGGTGCAGTAGAGGCTCCGCAAACTGATGTCCAAGGGCCCATTCACACCCTGCCTCAGCTAACAGTCTCTGATCGTATCTCCCAATGAGATTCTGAGATTGGTGGAATTAAATCCTGTACCATTCATTTTTCTATCCATGATAGAATCACCGCTAAGGGTTTAGAGATATTACTTATAATGTTCACGACAATTCCACAAGGCAGAAAACAGAAGCTCAACAAGTAAATGGCTCAGACTTACGCAGCCATGAAGTGATGGGGCCACATTCACACTCTGTCTGCTTTTCCACGCTGCTTCTGAAAGGGGCAGAGATCCTTCAGACAAATGCGTAGTGAATTTGTCTTCTCACCCGGAGACCTGCACTCCCCTCCTTTGCTACAGATGGCCACCTCTCCTTGGTCACAGGGACCCGAATAAGAACATCAGGACATTGGTACAGGCATGTAACACCGAGTCTCCAAACCCTAGAGTGTATGCACTGATATTAACCCTCAGTGATCAGGAAATAATGAGACTTCATAAAATCCCCAGCTCAGCTGTGTAGAGCCTGCAGTGGACATGGGTGCACACAGGCAGTGATGCTCTTTCAGATTTTCCATCGGAAGGATTATTGCACGTTAGTACCCAGTTACAGTCCTGAGGGGGGATCGCCAGTCCTTTTACGAGTGAGGAAACTGAGGCTCATGGAGCTTAAGTAACCTGCTCCAACAGCTTGGTCCTCACCCCCAAAAGCAAATCCCAAGACAAGGACTTGGGAGCTGGTAGTTTATTTGGGAGGTGATTCCAGGAAGCATGAGTGAGGGAGTGGGAGAGTGAGGGAGTGGGAAACTAAGGGAGGGAGAGGTGACGTAGGTATCACTATGGACAACAGGGGCGTAAGCCTGCTGGGCCCCTCTGAGCAATCTTGTGCCCAGTACCATTCCATCCCCCAAGGGGTGCAGAAGCTGAGAGGCTACCAACCATCTCCTCTCTTTGGGAGATGCCTTCTCTGGAGGGGCTGAATCCGGAGCACTCTGGTCGCCCGGCTCTAGGGCTGGGCAAGCTCCCTCAGTACCAGCTCACCAACCAGGGAGAGACCCTGGGTGCCTGCTGGGGAAGACCACTGGTGGTGAACGGGAAGGCAAGCTGGGGCAATACGGGGCATTCTTGCTCAAGGCCATGCTGGAAGCTGAAGGAGCCAAACTGAAATTCCAACTCAGGCTTGTTTCACGCCAAAACTTATTTTTGTCCTGTGACGTCAAACACTTAAGGCCAATCAATGAAGGAGGTAGAGTCTGCAGGCCTTGGACAGGGAATGCACGGGCTGGTGAGGAAGAGTGGGGTGAGAGCGGAGTCCCAGGTTTCAGGGTGATCCGACTCGGTGATGGGGTGCGGGCGTTGGCCGAGAGCGAGGAGGTGGACCCTGAGGGCTACAGTGACTGTGTTCGCAGGTATGATTAGGCTGCTCAGGGCACCTTCATTCTGGCCACGTTTGTTTCCTTTTAAAAATCCAATCTCTTTATTTTACAGCCCAAACCTCTGAGCAAGAACAATAAGACCAACACAAGAAGCAAGTCTACAAAAGCCCCATGGGAGGGAAATGAGCTAAGAATACAGGCCTTCCCAGGGCCAGCCAAGCTTCTTTTGAAGCATGCAAAAAAACAAAATATCCAAAACAAAACAAAACAAAACATACACACAAAAACCAACAAAAGTCAGGGATGCTGTCTCCGGGCTCCTCAGCCAATAATGGTGCGGGTACCCATTTTAAATGGTGCCGTTTGTTTAAGAGGCGAGCAGGTGCTCCCCTCTCTTATTCACACTAGGAACAAAGCCAAGTGCTGGCCTAGGCTGCCGGGGACAGCCATTAGCAGCGAGGGAACGGAGGGAAGGGAGGGCTGGGCCAACCTTTCCACGGTGAAAAGGTTTCGTTTTGTTTTGATTTTTTAAAGAAAAGTAATTTCTCCTTGGCAAAACCATTGGCTTGAAATCTGACCAGCCTCTGTATCCACGTTTTAAAAAGGGAAAGTTGTACTCTGAGGGCAGGCAATAGGCAGATGTGGCGGATCTCACGCCCTCCCACCCCATCCCGCTGGCCCCTCCGTCATTGGCCCTCCCCTGGCCTCATGGGATGGCACTTTGAGTTCCGGGCCTGGGGGGAATCCCAGCCAGAAAGGACCTCAGGGACCGCCCCAGGGACCACACTCCTTGCCCTGTTGGAAAGAGCAGAAAACAGGCCCAAAGTGTCTGGCATTTCCCGAACTCTCCGAAGGGAAGGAACCAGCCCAATGAACCAGTTCAGGTATCCCTGAGTCACGACCTCCACCTCCAGAGTGGGGTCTTCTCACGACAGCTGGAGAGAGGCCATTCTGCAAGGACCCTGAGGAGGTTGTTCTTGGCCCCAAACAGAACCAGCTTCCGATCCCAGCTCAGTGGCGTCCTTCCTGTGTGACCGAGGGCAAGTCTCTTTACTCCTGGAGGCTCAGTTTCCTCATCTGTAAACTAGAGATGATGGTGCCTACCTCACAGGATCGCTGTGCCGGTTAAAAGAGGAAGATAACAATGATACAGTGGTTCTCCAACGTTTTGATCTCAATGGTTTGAGCTCTTAAAAATCATTGAACCCTGCCTGGTGTGGCTCAGTGGATTGAGTGCCGGCCTGTGAACTGAGAGGTCACCAGTTTGATTCCCTGTCAGGGCACATGCCTGGGTGGTGGGCTCGGTCCCCAGTTGGGGTCACGTGAGGGGCCATTTCTCTCACACATTGATGTCTCTCTCCCTTCTCCTCTCTCTGAAAATAAATGAATAAAATCTTTTTCAAAAATTATTCAGCACCCCGTCGATCTCCCTTGAGAAAATTCTAGAAAACACATCCCATTGGCCATCAGAGGGATGACTTCATCACACATCATGGAGTTTTGGGGAAATTTTATTGTGCACTTGAGACAGAATGAAAGTGAGAAACAATCAGGGTCAGAGGCCTGGGCAGCCGATGGGAGGGGGAAACAGGGGCTGGGGTCCCAGGTCCCACTCCCTACAGGCACCCCCGGCCTGCCTCTCACAGCCCCCAGCAGGCTTATCTTGAACCCAGCCAACTCACAGTCCAGTGTAGAAAGAGGCCCAGGTCAGAAGGTCAGGTGCTTCCAATGGTCACCAACGTCCATCCGTTCTGTGGGTTTCTGGTGGAACTGCTGACTCGTCTTTGGCTTGAGGCGGAAGTCAGGCAACAGGAGGGGCAAAAGTCTTCGGGCAATACTGTGGGGTGTTCTCACCCATTTTGTTCAGAGGCTCTGCAGTGTCTTCAAAATAAAAAAGAATAAGAGTTAAAAAAGCAAATGATGCCTTAGTGATATTATGAAAATATTACAGTTTTGACTTCCCCGACCCCCGAGAGGGCCTTTGGCACTGTAAGATCTGCTGTCCCTGAGGATGCAAAGCCCCAACATAATGCCTGGGGCATGGTGGGTGTTCCATCATGGTGCCAACAGCCAGCGGTTAGGGTCGGGGGACTCGGCACTCCCAGCTGGTATGACTGGATAGGCGTATGGGCTTTGCAAACTTACTGGCCTAGAAATACCCACTGTAGCACTTCCACAGGAGGCTCTGTCTCTGGGCTACCTGGTGTACCTTTTGATTCCTCCAGGCAGGGCCTGCAGGGAAAGGTCAGCAGGAAGCCAGGCAGGCCAGGAGAGCCGCCTGGAGGTATTTGTGGGCAGGGCTGCCTTGGCTGGTTTTCGGGTTCCCACTGCTACTCTGAGAGAATGATTCATGCAAATTAGGCCAGTGCATGTACATCGCATCAAGCAGGCTGAGAGAAAGAAAGGCAGCCGGCAAGCCTCGAAGGCCTTCACCTTGAATCTTGCTGCCTGGTCCTGGAGAGCAGAGCTCTTGTCTCCACTACACGAGCCTCAGTTTCCTGAAGTGTAACACAGGGGCGATGTTTACCTGCAGAGGTGTTGTGAGAGGTAAATGAGACCCCCCTGCCCCCGTGAGAAGCGCAGATTGTGCCAAGGGAAGGAGATGTTATTGATCGCCCCATGTTTACTGAGAGGGTGGTTCTCAGTTGGCCACATCCAACAGTTGCTTTAGTTGACTTCATAAGGATTTGCCAAATTGGGTGCTGGGTTCAACATGGCAGGCGTGGAGTGTATGGCTTTGGCCCTGAACTTGTCCTGCTCCTCTGTAGGGAGGGATCCACACTGTCTTTCCACAGCTGAGGCGACTCAATTCTGCTGTGCTCCAGTGGCTGGTCCAGAAGAACTGGGTCGCTTCCTTCTTCCTTTATTGTCCCTCGTTCCAAGGCAAACACCAGCTCCCCAGTTCAACCATGGCCACACTGAGCCCGCAGGTCTGCCTCTGGGGCCAGCCCTGCTCTCACCTGCCTCTGTGGTTTCTTCTTCCTGGCGCCAGGGTTGCCATCTGTCAAGTGACTTGGTGGCTTCTAAGGGCCAAGGCCTTCCTGGTCCTAACAAGTGTGACAGGTGCAGTCATTAGCACCTACTGCATGCTCAGCCACACAAGGAAAGACCCCTGTCCCTAATGTAATTACCAGCACTTAGAGTGTGAGTGGAGGGCAGGGGCTGAGAGGAGAGAAATACGCAAGAGAAGCAAAAGACCCACCGTTCGGAAAACTTCCTGGGATGATACTAATGAAATTAACTTCCACCTCTGCTACCTGTTGAATGTTTATGAAGCGCCAGGCTGCATATTTTGCATAAACCAGAGATTAGAAAATTCTTCTGCAAAGGACTAGACAGTAAATAGTTTAGGCTTTGTGGGCCATCCAGTCACTGCTGCAACTACTCAGTTCGGCCTTTGGAGCATGAAAGCAGCCGCTGGCTCTAAGTCCTTACACGGATGCGGCTGACCCTGACATGTCCTGTGTCCAATCCTGGCATCGACTCTGCAAAAGCAGTTTTGCTGGTTCCATTCCACAGCTCAGTGAGCTGGCTCAGAGAAACTAAGGAAGTTGTGCAAAGTTACCCAGTGGCTAACGACCAAGCCAGTATGAAAACCCAGGTTTGACTCCACAACTGATGCTTCTGAGGTCCCCCGCCTGGAGACTAGCCTTGGGACACAGACATAGAGACGGTGGTTTTGTGGGGTCCGGAGGAGGGGTCCCCAACCCCCAAGGTGAGAGGCTGTAGTCCTGTCTTTCTGTCTGGAACTCAGAGGGAAGGCTTGAGGCCTCCAGCCTTTGTCACCGGGCACCGCTGCCGTCTTCCCCGAAGGAGATGGCCACAGCTGGGGTGACATGAGTGGGCTGGAACCCCATCTTGTCATCAGCACCCTGGCGCCTAGTTGAACTTTTGACTTTCCAAACTAGAGAAGTCAAAAGTTCTGCAGGGCACTTTTTTTTTTTAGGGAAACATTTGTTGTTAATTATTTACCAGAAAGGGGTCTCTCTCTCTCTCTCTCTCTCTCTGTCTCTCTGCCCACCCCCTTCCTTCCCTTTCCTCCTCCCGGAATTATCTTTCCTTCAGTTGCAACTCCTCACAGGATTTAAGTGTTAAGAGGCATTCCTGGCCTTCTCCCCCAGACAAAGGACAGTGAAGGGGGGCTCCCTAGAGCCTCTCTCTGTTTAAGTTGCTTCCGAGAGGCCCAGGCTGGCTCCCCCAGCATCCGATGCATAATTTAGCAGCCGGGTTCTCCCACCCAGCCCCATCTGTTTTCTCCGTGTATTTTATCGACTATTGCACAAGAAAAGCTGCCTGGGGTAAGGGTGGGGAAGGCGTGCAACCCCATTGTCAGAGAGGTTAAACATTAAGTTGGACTCAAAGTCTGCTCCCTAGTCCCTTAACATCCGCCTCAGATCCTCTTCTGGCCACGCCTCCTTGCCAAATTGTGAGGCGCTAATGACCTGATTTACATCTGTGTAAATCCGAGCTGGGGGCTTTAATGAGGCCTGAAATGAATGGACCGGCCAAGGCTAGCTGGCCAGGCCCACGTGCGGAGACGCCATAGAGTGGAAATCCAGCTGTTGCTTGCCCAACACAAACCATGGCAGAGACACACAGAACACAGAACTGAACTCCAGGCCCAAACCCTCGGCACCCAGGCTGAGTCAGCAGGAAAAGACTTCAGTGACAGGCTGCCACTCTCCCATCAGAAAGAAGCACCTTCTCCTTCAGTTCCCAGGGTACGGGCTTAGCCCAGGACCATGCATAATTGATAAGATCAGCCAGTCCTCTTTCTCCAAGCTGGCTGGCAATGACAGTGCATATTCACCCATCACAGGCAAAGTCAGGGCACCCTAGTCTGGGTCACTGAGCATCCACCTTGGTCCAGCATTTTGGGGACAAAGGCTCTCTGGGTCCCCTTCCTCCTAAGGAGCTGTGGGTAGGAGAGGTACAGCACTGGCTGCTCTCAGAGCAGAGATGGCTCGAGTTTTCTCTTTGCAACTCCTTTACTCTTGGGGTGACCTTGAGGAAGTCAACTCTACCTTGCTAAGCCTGGTCCCCCCATCTGCAAGCTGGGCAGGATAGCAGGTGTACCTCTGTCAGAGTGCTGGGGGAGACTTCCTGAGCTGGTTCAGGCTGAGTGCTTTCATGATGCCTTGCACACAGGTGCGAATAACTTGCTCTTTTTATTTCTAACTGGTTGGCCCTGAAGACAAGTACAGTGGAGGGATGGCAGGGAAAAGACGAGAATCTGGGAGGAAAGGGACTTGAGAATTGGAGAAAGCCTGAAGGCACAGACCAGTGCGGAACTGCCATCGGTTATTGGGGGCCGTGCTCTAAGTGTCTCAGTTCTCTCGTCTGGAACACAGCAGTGTGAGGGACGCTTGTCCTCCCTGCCCTGCAGGTTTTACGTGAAGGAAAGAGTGTGAAAGAGCTTTGAAACCCAGCATCTCTTTACAAATGCCAGGGTTTTATTGCAATTCCTGATAAGAGTAACGGTGCTACTGGTGATAATAGCACCGATGACAAGTTCTCCAGGGCCAAGGGTTATAGGTCTGTGTCACCTGCAGCCACGTCCCAGAACAAGCACACAGAGGGACTCAGACATGGTTTTACCCGTTGTAGCCAGTTCCGCATGGTGGGTCAGCACTGTTCTCAGGCTAGGCTAGACAACGTGCCACACGAAAGTACGAGCAGACCTGCCCTCCTGCCCCCAGGCAGAACTGCTCCTCCTGGCCACCGGCTGAGGGCCTGGTGCCTTGTAGGTGCTCAGTAAACGTCAGCTTGCTGGCTCAATGAGTGGAGAAATAAATGAGGCATGTTTGCTCTTACCAAGTCAGTCCCCCTACAGGAATCCTCCGTTAAACATTTTCATGGAATAATGCTCCTTTCTTTTTACTTTGATGTCTACATGATGGGGCAAAACGTTGTGAATACACAAAACTCAGAATTTATTCTTGTGTTATAATTTATTAATTATTCTATTGTTTTCCATATTAACAAGTGTAAACCTCCTTTTTTTGCACCCAGTATATTTCACAACTTTTGGGACAATGTGCTGGTTATTACAACTAATTGATAGGATGCTCTTTTTAAAAAATATATTATTTATTTATTTTTCGAGGGGAAGGGAGGAAGAAAGAGAGGGAAAGAAACATCGGTGTGTGGTTGCCTCTCACACACCTGGCCCGCACTGGGGACCTGGCCCGAATCCCAGGCACGTGCCCTGACTGGGAATTGAACTGGCAACCCTTTGGTTTACAGGCCAGCACTCAATCCACTGAGCCACACCAGCCTGGGCTGATAGGATGCTCTTCTATTTTGCTCTTTCTTTTGTGGATAGAAGTCAAACCACTAAAAATAATGATCAAAATAATACCTATAGCTTGTTATAGCGTGCTCGGAAGAGCACAGTCACGACAGTTAGCTGTCTGTATGTCCTGAGAATTCTGGATGAAGTGACAGATTTTTAAGCTTTTATTTGAAAAAATTATTTATATGTATTTATTGAAGTATAATTGACATAGAACATTATATTAGTTTCCAATATATAACATAATAGTTCAACTTGTATACATTGCAAAATAATCACCACTATAAATCTAATTATCATCCATCAACATACAGAGGCACAAAAAATTCTTCTTTATTTTTCTTCTGGTGAGGATTTCTACGATTTACTCTCTTTGCAACTTGCAAATATGCAGTGCAATATTATTACCTATAGTAGTGATGCTGCCGCACATTTCTCCTCCCCGATTTATGTTATAACTGGGAGTCTGCTCCTTCTGACCGCATTCCCCCAGTTCACCCCATCCTCCACCCCCATTTCCCTCTGGCCCCCGCCAGTCCACTGTCTGTATCCATGACCTTGGCTTTGTTTTATTTTGTCTGCGTGTTAGATTTCACAAAGAAGTGAGATAATATGGTATTTGTCTGTGTGTGAATATATATTTTATATATATGTGTGTGTATATATATAATTTCTTTATCCATCAATGGACGCTTAGATAGTTTGTATATCTTGGCTATTGTAAATAATGCTGCATTGAATGTGAGAATGCACATATCTTTTTGAATGAGTGTTTTCATTATTTTCAGATAAATACCCAGAAGTGGAATTGCTGGATCACATGTAGTTGTAGTTCTAATTTTTGAGGAGCCTCTATACTGTTTTCCACAGTCGCTGTACCAGTGCCAACCAACAGTGCGTGAGGGTTTCCTTTTCTTTGCATCCTGACAAATTACTGCTTATTTTTAACTTTTTTGGATAATAGCCATTCTAACGGGTGTCAAGCGATATCTCATTGTGGTTTCCATTTGCATGTCCTTGAAGATTAGTGATGTTGAACATCTTTTCATGTTTCTGTTGGCCATTTGTACGTCTTTGGAAAAATGTCTATTCAGATCCTCTGCCCATTTTGTAATCGAAGTGTTTGTTTTTTGTTGTTGAGTTGTATGAGTTCTTTATGTATGTTGAATATTAACTTCTTATCAGATATGATTTGCAAATATTGTCTCCCATTCAGTAGGTTGCCTGTTTGTTCCTTTCTTCTATAGAAGATTTGTTCATTCATTTTTTTTACCATTGTTTGTGATGGTTTTTAAAATGGCTACCAATCGTGTTTTGATTCTTCTTCCATTGAAAGATGGGGCTCTGGCTCTTCCTCATGGATCTGGGCAGACTAGTGACTGATTTCACCAGAGTCCCAGGACATACCCAGTGATGGCCTCACGCAGCGATCCAGCCGACACGGCCTCAGCTCAGCCTACCCTCGACTCATCACAGTCAAGATACGGCACACGTGCACGACGAAGCTCTGGATCTGTTCTAGTCATCCTGTTCAGTCTTCCAGCTAAATCTCCAAATGTCGTGAACCCAATACAAACCATCCTTTCTGCGCCTGCCTGAATTCTTGACCACGGACGCTGTGAACATAATAAAATGGTAGAGTTTCACAGCACTACACTTGGGGTGCTTTATAGCAACAACTGGAATATTGGTAGCCTGTCTGTCTTCTACTCCAAACAGTAAGTTTCTGAGGTCAGAGTCCACGTCTGGTTTTCTTCACTGCTCTGTCTGTCCTGGGAGTAGGGTGCAGGAAGCCAGGTGCCTAAGACACAAAATGTAAGGAGGCCTTCACTTTCAGTGTCATGGGAGTTCAGGCTGAACACTTGAGAGTTAATACCTCCTTAAATGTAGTGCCTTTGGTGCCCTCTTGCACCAACCTAGTCTTGGCCCTCATCCCTAGAGACCTGTAGAGGGCTTGGCCCATAGTAGGCACCTCATAAATACTGAATGGATGGGTGGGTGGATGAATGAATGAATGAATGAATGAATGAATGAAATGGACCCTGAAATGGTATCAGCCTTAGGGTGGTAATGGAAAAAAGAATCACTAGACTTGGAATCAGATGGACACGGGTGTGAATCTCAGTGTTGCTGCTCATTCGTGGTAGAACCATGAACAAGTGACTAGCATTTCTGAGCCCGAGGGTAATATTACCTTCAGGGAGGGTTATTGTGGACAGTAAATGAGATAACATGGATATAAAGTGCCTAGCAAATGCAGCACTCAATACAGATCATTTCCCTTCTGCTTCTCCCTCCCCTCAAAGCAGGCAACAACTCAGTGATTTTACAAAACTACCCTCGGGACTCTGCTAGTGCAACATTCCAGAGCCACAGGAAGTCAGGGTTTGAAAAACCTTGATTTTGCTCCAGTAGGAGGTTTGTTTCCATTTATTTGTATTTTTTTTCCTTTCCCTGAGAGGCAGTGTGCATAGTAGAATCACAGGAATTGGCGACAGCTAGGTTTGAGTTAAAATCCCAGCCTCCAACCTTTATGTAACTTGCCTAAAGTCACTGAACATGAGTCTCAGTTTTCTCATGGAACAGCTGCAAGTAAGTAAAACCTCAGTGGCTTAACCAAATAGAAATGCATCTCACAATCATGTTTCAGCCCAACACAGGAGTGCTCGGCAGGTGACCTTGCACCTGGAGTGCAATTCATGAAGCCAAGCTCTTTCCATTTTGTGGCTCTGCCATCTTTTAGGCTTCAAGGCCATTGGTTGGCTCCTTTATATCTACTGTCAGAAGAGAAGAGGGA
>PVKM010048693.1:0-11138 GCA_004027735.1 Carollia perspicillata
TATCATCACTATCAGTATCATCCCACTTAAAATTCACTGTGTACCTACTGTATGACTGGAACTAGAGAGGTGCTTCCAAGCATTGTCTCTAGCCTTCATTATCAAATGCACTTTTACCCCATTTATCATTTGTTGAGCCCCTATTTTATGCCAACCACTAGAACTGATGTTTAGTATATATTGTTTCTAGGCTTCATAACAACCCTCTCAGGAAAGCAGTTATTATTATGTTCCTGAAGCAGAAACCAATATTTAGATAGTTGAAGATACCAGATAGTTCATACACTATGAAACAGAGTTCATCTTGGCTATTTGGCTTATAACCAAGATAGCATTAAAACTCCTCAATATGTGTGGTATGTCACATCTTTTCAGAAATCTTTCTCATGTATCATTTGACCCCCATAAGAATCACTAATGTAGGTGATTCTCAGAGATGAAAAAACTGAGTTGAGTAGAAGTGACTCAATGCAAGTCTCGAAATGTCTAGGTGACAGAGCTAGAGCTTGAACGGGTCTACTATTGCAGGGCTTTTCCCACCCCCACACAAGACCAGCTTTCAACTGGCAATTTCTACCTCCCAAACAATGATGCTCCATTGTTCACAGACATGTAAAAATGGTAACAATTAAGTCCCATTGACTGGAATTTTGAAGTTGAGATTTGCTTCTCTGGTTTGGAGGAGGTAACTTTCCAAAAAAGTATCGTCGTACTATCTCATATATAAAAAGCTCAATTTAATGCAATTTGGAGGGGATTTTTAGAGATTATTCATTCTGCTCAGATGTGAAAGGTGAAGGTAAAGTAAATATTCAACACCTCAAAAGAGAAGTATACTCTTCATTCTCATAACATACCTTTATGTCTTTTTACCGTTGACTTCTTCTCACAACCATATACACGAGTCCACAGAACCTGAACTGGTTTTGGGATAAGCTCAGTGGATACCAGTGACTAGGAGTACATGGTGCAGGGGCCTCCAGCTTACCTTGGTTCCCAAACATCTCTGGAAAAAAAAGTTGTTTCTTCTAATTGTTATTTATGGTTTTATGTTGAAATTCTCTGCAATTCGGGTCAAGAAAAGGGTAGAATTTAAAAGCGGTGGTGGTGGTAGGTGGCAATTACACATCCTTACATGGTAGCATACATGTGTGTGCACTTGCACATGAAGATTGTAAGCCAAGCAGGACTCTCCCTACCCCCAAGGTTGGGGGGATTGAAGAGAAGAACCAACTTCAAGTTACTTTCCAGGCCTTTGGGATGGGCATGTCGATGATAAATCTTTGGAAGGTTATTGACTGCAAGTTTAATGTCTCAAAATGTTTGTATCTGTTTGGAAAATGTTACTCCCAACCACATTTGAGCCAGACTAAGGGTAAGAAACCACTAGGGCAAATCCAGAAAATCTATTTCATACTGGCCACCTCAGAATGTATTAGCATGGTGATGAAGGATACCCAAGGAGCCACCATCCCTGCAAATATCGTTAAAATTGTACACTTGAAACCTATATAATTTTATTAACCAATGTAGTCCCAATAAATTAAATAAACAATAAAATACAATATTTTCTTTAATAAAAAGTAATAATCTAAAAATAAAATTATTTGGAATATCCAATAGTTATTTTGGATTGTATAGGAAAGCAACGAAATATATATTAATAAGTAAGAATTGCATGGCAGTTCCTAAACTTTTAAAAAAATGATAAATGGGGCAACAATTCTATGGCAAATAATCCCACATCTGAGCAAATTTGTACTAAATTTGTAGCCACTCCCACTGAAACAGGAAATGGGGCATTGAAAATCTATCACTTTTCCCTCAACCTGTGCCACAGAGGAGGATGGAAAAGCGAGGGCCGCACGTCCTGTGCGGGGATGAAAGAGAGAGATGAGGAACACAGGAAAGGCAGCCCACAGTCTGAAACACGGATGCCATAAATTCACAAGTAAAGCATTATTAAAAATTTCCAGCCCCATAAATGCTGCCATTAATCACTTTCAAATTAACCTGATGTGAGTTAAATTATTGCAAGTTCCTGTGTAAATTAAATCATTATTAGTTGCAGGCTTTTTTTTTCTTTTCGGTGCAAGCAGCAGCTGAGAAGGAGAGGATGGGGAAACCTACTGGTTTCAATTTACAAAAGAAGGTTTGGGGGCAAAAAAGATTTTTGCTTGATTACAAGAGCAAAACCACTTCACAGTATAATATCACAATAATTGTAGCCATATATCATAACATGTCATAAGTCCAGGACAAAGCTCAGCCGCCTTTCGTAGGTGGCAGCCAAGAAGGCAAGCAAAGTAAATGAATGAGGTAATGGATTTCTTTCCCCTTATTCCACTAGAGAGCAGTGTTCTTTTGTACAAATCAGGTAGGTTGTTTTCTGCATATAACCTGGGATGAAAATCTACATCACAGAAATTTCAGTGGCAACAGAAAGGCCTCTCTCTTTCTGTAAAGCCGTGCATACTGAATAAAAGATGAGGACTGTCTCTTCCAGCCAAGGTCGCTCTTCTGTCAGTAGGTGTATTTCTGATGCTGTCTTCTTTTCATATGGAAAAGGCGTTGGCTATTCAAAACTAGAGCTTGTAAACGTATCCGACTGTAAACTCTTTCAGATGGCAGTTTCCTGCCAAAGCAGCTCTGACAGTAATCAGCTAGTAGTCATCCTTTTAAGTAAAACAATGGTATAAATAATAATTTTTAAAAAATATCTAAAACAATTCAGGAGACATTAAAGAACTCTGTCAGGAATAGGAATAAAGACAGCTAACAGGAAGAGTGAAGGGAAGGCATGCAAGTGTGTTCTGAAAAGTTTTCTGACCCCCTCTTTTTAAAAATTTTTAACTCATTCTGCTGCTGGCACTTTTATTGCTGTGGTTGAGAACATGGAGTTTGCATGATTTAAGTGTTTGTCTGCTGCTCTAAGAGAAGATATTCTGTCACAGGCAATTTGGCTCTAACTTTGTGATGGATTTGTTAACATTCTAAGAAGCCCAAGGTGAGGCTAACAATAGGTGAATTTCGTCTCCTCATTGCATGTTTTGTAAACATATTTCTAGTTCTTCAGTCTTCAGCATGTGGAAACGGGCATAGCAAAACCTGCAGGCTTGTGTGTATGTAACTGACTGCCTTTCTTGTTCAATAAGAATTAAATTACTGGGTAATTTTGGTTTCTTCTAGAAGGAAATGAATTTGCTCTTAAGTATTTAGAATCACTAGAGAGCCTTTTAGGCATTCCTGGATACAAATCAATGCCACCTGAAGTGTGGTTTCCTTATGGATTCAGCCCCATTTTTCTCCATTTGCTCATGGTATTATTTTTCTGATACACCACATCGCTTTGCTATTTCCTTTTCCTAAACACACTGAACAACATAGTTGTAGGCAAAATATCTTGGGAGAAGAATAAATGGGGAAAAATCTGAGGCCTGACAAGTAACAATAGCAAAGGCTCTTCAGAGTATTCACTATGTTAATTTAGAAACATTGGAGCATATAAAGTGTCAAATTTGACACCAGCAGATTCTGGAATTTATTTGGGCCTGCTCATCTTTGCCACTGCGCTACACTTGTTTGACACAGTAGCTGTAGGAAATTTGATATTCCTTGACTACAAACTTGGGCTTCCTAAATTACAAGTTCAGGTATCTTGAAGAACAGCATTTCACACAAGAGCTGTCACGTAGACAGTGTTGAATAAACAGAGCTGAAACATGAATGACTGAATGGAGAGAGGAAGTAATACACCTCTCCCTTCCAATCCGCTTTAATGCCAAAAGCTTAGGAGGCAGTTACAACTGGAGCTTTGTCTATATCACAAAATTCTGTTAATTTACTAATTAGATATCAAAAATAATCAAGAAGACTTCGGGGAATCTCTAGGAACAGACAGACCTGGGTTCGAAGAGTCACAGCTCACCCACGTACTTTACGTGCACAGCTTTCTGAGCCTGGCCTTCATTCAGCATCAGTGCTCACAGGATTAACAGTCCTTCCCTTCCACAGTTGTGAGGACAGTGGGCAACTTCACTTTGCTCAAAAGAAGACACTTGGAAATGGATGAGAATATATATACATAAATGGAGTCACCCGGCCTGAGGCATAATCGCTTACTTTTAAATAAAATCCTTTGATTAGGTCAAATCAAAGGGGAAATGCTAAAAGACTAGAATTCTTGGCCACAAACATATTTTGCTTCTCCTGGGAAGACAAGTCAGCTAAGTAAATAATTAAGTGAACCATCTGATTTGAAATCTCTTGAATATCTCAGCCATAGAGCAGGGTAAAATAAGCAGAGTTTCAAAAGTTTTTGGATTTAGATTCAATCCTTTGAAAGGCACTTAACAAATTATAAATGCACATATCCATTTGAGAGGG
This sequence comes from Carollia perspicillata, assembly GCA_004027735.1. Taxonomy (NCBI): domain Eukaryota; kingdom Metazoa; phylum Chordata; class Mammalia; order Chiroptera; family Phyllostomidae; genus Carollia; species Carollia perspicillata. Next base: position 4,387 of record PVKM010048693.1, read on the forward strand.
CAAGTTGACAATGCATTCAAAAGCTTTAGAAATATTCATAAACTTTGAGGTAATAATTCTATTCCAAGAAATGCTTCCCAGAGAAATAACCATCAGTGATATGCAATTAAAAGCTTACATACAAGACTGTTTATAACACTTTTTTATAATAGTGAAAAATTGGATACAATTTAAATGTCTAACAATAGGGGAGATTAGTTAAATATATTAAGCTATTTCCTTACAATAGTCTATTATGAAGCCATTAAAATTGTATTTTCAAATAATGTTTAATGACAAGGAAAATGCTCAAATATAAATTTAAGTGAAAAAAGAGGATATAAAGACAAATTTATTATGTAATGTCAATTTGCTAAAACTGAGCATTTCACATAATTAATTTTATTCAACATGTTTTAAGTAGGCTACCAAAATATTGTCAAAGCATGAAAATTTAAGACAAATGTATTTCAAGTTTAATAATAAAATACTGTTCTTTCTCTTTTCCTTATGTCTATCTGAAGTTCAGATTAATGATCATGAGCACAGTATCACACAGTCCATACTTCTTCACACATTTTGTTGTTCTCCAAATTCTGACATAATGATATATAACATTTATTGACAGAAATAAACAGTAAGTTTTGTTTAGTTTTACTACAGAGAAGTTGTAGTTTACTTTGTACCACCACTACATATAAAAAATTTAGGATATGTTTTACAAATTTTTGGATGGGCCCAAATGAGTTAGATTTTTACTTCATCCAAATTTTCCAAGCAGGTAAAGCACATTGTAATGAAATTTATGTGGATATATCTGATGACCTCGGTAAGTTTATTTGCAAGGCGATTGCTGAAAACCTACTGGGATACAACAAACCTACATACAGAAGCAGGAGCTAGATTCTTGTAGGCACCCTCGGCAAAACATGCTCTTTGTAGGTGTCCTGGACTCAGAGATAGCCTTGCCCAGTTCTATCATTTCTATGTGAAAAGGACAGTGGGGGAGAATTGTAGGAAAAACATGGACAAGTTGCTTCCCTGAACTCTATGACACAGTCAGGCCCCAACAACACTTCTTTTGGATCCTGCCAATGGATTTTTATATGAAAATAAAAAATTGGCACTCGTCATTCCTTTATAGTGCTGATACCATGAAGCTGTATAGAGTCAACCAATAGAGAAATAATAGGAATGATTTATGAACAAGAGAGACTTTGTACTTAGATCAGTAACCATTGGAAGGAACATCACTGTTCCTAATAGAGGAATACCAAAAAGCATTGTGCCTGCAATAAAATAAATATTTTCTTGAACGCATATGAGGAACCCATTAGGTGCTCCCAGATATAAAATGGAAGAAAGGTGATTTGTATGCAGTTGGAGTTTCTGTGTGAAAAAGAGACAAACAGAGCCAGGAAAATAAAATATATTTTGGTCCTATTTCTGTGGAAGCTATTTATTTTCGGATCAAAAGCTGAAGTTGTTTACCAAATCAAGATTTTCACACTCTTCCACCTCTGGGGCAGTGAACTAGATCAAAGTCCTTAGGACTGATCCAGACCAAGACTGATGCTGAATTAGATTTATAAGGAAAGATGAAATGAAAAAATAAACTGGAATACCAGAGTATAGCTCCAATATTGTACAGAATGTAGAAGAATGAATAGTATATTCAACACACTCACAAATATATACTAATTTTTGCTGTTAAAAAGTGTTTGTTATATATTGGATTAATTCAATATACCAATGAGGTTCATCTAACCCAGTTTTAGTTTCTGAATTTATTTTGTAGAATAGTTGTATATCTAAGTATTGAAGCTTCATGATTTTTATTACTTTTTAGGGATCTTCCAAAGAATAAAGAGAAAGATTCAGATATTTACATTAAACTAGAATAAAACTCACTCCATTTTGTAACTATCACTTGAATCCATTGAAAACTTTTATGAGATATAGTACAAGTTTTTGTTAATTTCATTTTCTCCTATATCTTGAAATATTTTGCTATATATTCACACTAGGAATTATTTTCTCATTAATTATCAAGTATTCTCAAGTATACTTAAAAAGTTAAATAATAAGAAAAGAGAGGAATAATTAAGTCACCCAGAAGCATAGTAAAATATTGAAATAAATTATCACTATATATTATGTCATCCTTCAGTTTTATTCTGCAGTTCAAGGTATTGCATCATCTTTTGAGAAAGTTTGAAAGAAAACTAGAGATATCATTGTGTGGTCCACTTTTAGTTTTTACTGAACACAATTTTTGAATTGGGAGTTTCTCATGTTCTGCTTATAATGGCAAACAAAAGAAAACTAAAGAGGGAGATAATTTCACAATTGCAAAGTAATACAGAAATCAAATGCAAAAACAGATAGAAGCACTGTGTATTATAATAATAGTGAAAGTTATCACCTAGGCAAAATTTAAGACAGTAAATATTCAGATGACAATATCCTAGATGAATTATCTCAAATTTAAAAACCAGTAAGCGAACAACATTATTTCTAAGGAGGAAAAAGAAATAGTTTCCTCATACAGTTAGTCATTCAACAGAAAGCACATTACCATGCAATGTCTGTGGTGAAAAGTGGACCATACTGTTTTGTTGAAATGATGCCTGACAATATCCTCTCACCTGCTATGATGTTTGTGCACCAAACTGTACTTGAGAGAGTTTGTAAGCAGATAACTGCTGAAGACAAGTGTATATTAAAAAGGTGATTGGAAAGCAATGTGATCAATAGAAACAAAAAAAAATTGAGCATTTTGAATGGTGTTTATAAATGTAAAACTGAAAATGGGTTGTAATTACAGAGCAAAGAAGGTACAAGCAAAGTTATGTCATCTGAAAGTTTCAAAAATTGATTTTAAGTATTGTATTTCATGATAATTATGCAATATGGACAAGAATTAATGATAAGCTAGAACCTATTAGATATATATTTGAAATATAAAAATATATTAATCTGGGATGCTGCCCTTCTGGGCATATAGAACATCAAAATTAGGAAAATATGAAATGAAAATGTGTTTACTATGTTAAAATTCTTATTAAAATTCTTAATGATTTTCACTATCCCTCTATTTTTACTCTTTTGCATTTTTTGTAAAATAATTTTAAAATATAAAAAATAAATAAAAAGAGTACATTAGATCCAGATGGTAAATGGCAAAGACTATTTTTCCTGGCATATGAGGGTGAGGCTTTAGTGTGAGGACTAGAAGTAGTTAGGTTCTTGAACTTGACCCAGGTGTGATGCTAAACTAGGAATATTTCATGGCACAGTTCTGGGAGTTAGTTTAAAACAAGACATATGTGATAAAAATGAAATTTGGATCCAAAATTACAGTTACATAAAACATGCTAATATCTTAAGACAAATACAACAGAAAATTTCTCAACCAATCTTTCCCTCTCCCTCTCTGCCTGCCTTTCTTTCCACTTCTATCTTCTTCATCTCCCTCCCCGTCTCTTCCTTCCCCCTTTTTTGTGGGTCTGGATTAATTTAGGAACTCTCGAAGGAACATCTAAGTGGCTGTCCTCACTTTATTCCAATTATAGATCAAGAGAAAAAATGTTGGCTGTCTCTCACAGAAAGCCAATCCACTGAATTCTTCCAGACAATTTTTTAAACTCACGGGATTTGTATGGTTTCAGAGGAAAAATTCTAAATAAAGAATAATTACCTTAATCTCAACTAATATACTTTGCAGGGCATCCTTTTTATAATTTTGATTGCTGCAAATGAATGATTTAGTCAATATATTCTCTTTTTAAGTATATTTTATTGATTATGCTATTACAGTTTTCCCAATTTTTCCCCTTTATTCCTCCTCTGCCCTGCACCCCTCAACCCTCCAGCATCCCCTCTTTAGTTCATGCCCATGGGTTGTGCATGTAAGTTCTTTGAATTCTCTGTTTCCTATACCATCTTTCACTTCTCCCCATCTATTTTGTGCCTACCAATTATGCTTCTTCATCCCTGTACCTTTACCCCCTATTCCTCCCTTCACCCTCCCCACTGAAAACCCTCCACCTGATGTCCATTTCTCTTATTCTGTTCCTGTTATAGTTGTTTGCTTAGTTTTTGTTTTCATTGTCTTTCTTTTTTTTAGGTTCATTTGTTGATAGTTGTGAGTTTGTTATCATTTTATGGTTCATAGTTTTTGATCTTCTTCAATTTCTTAGATAAGAAATTATCATTTCATATAATAAGGGCTTGGTGATGATGAACTCCTTTAACTTGACCTTATCTGGGAAGCACTTTATCTGCCCTTCCAAAGAGGAACACACCAAAGCATATAATCATTAAGCTACCCAAGATTAAAGATAAAAAGAGAATCTTAAAAGCAGCAAGAGGAAAGGAAGGAGTTACCTACAAAGGAGTGCCCATAAGACTATCAGCTGATTTCTTAAAAGAAACCTTGCAGACAAGAAGGGGCTGGAAAAAAGTATTTGAAGTCATGAAAGGCAAGGGCGTACATCCAAGATTGCTCTATCTAGTCAATATATTCTTACTGAGCAGCCACTATTTGCCATACACTGGGAATACAAGAAAGACATTGTTCCTTCTTTCAACGAGAAATAGATTCTAATAGTAGGAAATTACAATAACTTAAGGGTGAAATAAGCAACAATTGGTTCAAGGGGAGCAACTCACAGAAAGAAAGTAATGCATTTCTAGGGGAAAGTCATAAGAAACCTGTTGAAGCAATATGAACAAAATGTAGCCTGAGTTAATTTTTAGGCATTCTCTCTCTCTCTCTTTTTTTTTTTTTTTTGCTTATTTCATAGGTAAGCAAAGAAGATTTATTTACTCTGTGACATGAAGTGTCTGATATGGCTATCTCAAGTTTAAGTTTCCTATGAATGGCTACCTCCCCATTGTTTGAAGGTACAGGTGATTGAAGAGTCCCTTTGATAAGCCAGCTAAGTGAGAATGATGCTTTTAACTTTGGACTAACCTTTTGCCCAAACAAACTCACGTTTCTTGCCAATGGTCTGAATCACAATCCAAAAGGGCCATAATGTCATAAAATGGATGAAATGGATTTTTTCAGCTTACCCACCAGGGTAGTAAAAAAATATAAAATCTATGTCCAAATACACACAATAAATTTCCATTGCTTTAGGGGCAAAATTAAAGCATTTCTATTTCCTTTTTATTCTGGATCATAGCCCCGTTTTTTTTTTTGTTTTTTTTTTCTTTTTCTTTCTTTTCCTCTCAAATGGAATTCTAACTCTCAACATTTCTTTTTAAAAGTTGTCCTGGTAACTTCTAGAACAGCTGCCCTCTGGAAATGCTCATTTTTTCCTTCCACTTAATTTGCCCTTTTCACACCCACCCCTCAGGTCCCATATTTTCAGTAATGCAAATTGGGCAATTATTTATTTTTTGCTTGAGCTTAAAAAGCACATTCACAGGCGCACAAATGCATTTTGGATCCCATTCATGCAGAAAAATTACTGGTAACTTGATGAGTCTGCAAGTAATTTTACAAAAATGTTTAGCAAGTTTTGCCAAGGATGACTGACCCCCGGCCTTGCTTCCCTGATGTAAGTTTTTGAGTGTGTTGGCCTGGTCTGATCAGTACCAGCTGTGAGTGCTTTGGTTGTGCACATCAGATGTTAAGCGAAGGAGAAAAGACGGCAAATTCTATCTAACACAGGCTTGAAGGTTTGTGAACTAGGACAGAAATGAGACTGCATTGAAACTGAAGCATGTCTTTATGCTAGGCTCCTGTCTGCTCAGTTGAGCCAGTGGTCCCAATGTTTTTAGCACCAGGGAAAGGTTTCATGGAAGACACTTTTTCCACAGACTAGGGTAGGAGGGGGAGACAGAAGGCAGAGCTCTAGTGGTGATGTGAGTGGCATCCACAGATGGGGAGGAAGAAGGTTGAGGACCACTGAATTAAGCTATTTGATTGTACCCTAGTGTCACTTAAACTCTTTCAATCAGATGCTGCTCAGGCCAGAGAGAATAGATATGGCTAACAGAGAATAAGGAAAATTCATTAAGAAATGGCTTTGCTTAATAGAGATTTTAAAAATTATATTTTTGGTCGAATTTCTTCATGCAGGTCTGAAGGAAGAAAGAAAAACAATGCAATATCAGTAATGTATTATAGTTTCCTTAGAGACCAATAAGAAATTGATTCCAGAACACGTTATGTTAGTCAGTTAAAAATGATTTAGATTTTTTATTTCTTTTCTTTGAAAGATCATGGAGCTGGTAAAAGCATGGGATATTTTGAATATATTTATATCCAGACTAAATTTCAACATAGAGATGGCCCCTAAAATTTATGTATAAAAGTAGAATCATGTATTTTATATTTTATTACATTGAAACATAAAGTAGGGCAAGGTTTGTGGGAAGAGAAGAACATGCATTTGAGGTTGAGAATAGCAGACACAAATGAAGACTGGGGCTGGGAGAAAGACAGTAGTTAGAACTGAGGGTAGAACATCTGTGAGAGCTGACAAAACAGCAGCAGCACCACTCAGGGCACGGCAGCAATTGCTAGAAAGAAAGGTAAGTAGGGAGTAGGAGCCTAATCGTTGAGAGTTACAGGCCAGCCCCAAAATGTTCAGAACAGCCATGCTTAAAATTAACTCTCTGCCCTGGCCTGTGTGGCTCAGTTAGTTGGAGTGTCATCCTATAGACCGAAGGATTGTGGGTTCAATTCCCAGTGAGGACACCTGCCTAATTGAGGGTTCGGCATGTGCAAAAGACAACCAATTGATGTTTCTCTCTCA
>PVKM010048694.1:0-11223 GCA_004027735.1 Carollia perspicillata
TAGTATTAAAAAGGAGCTCATCTAACCTACACTTTTGTGGCCTACTAAGCTGACATCGTAACAGTCTCAACAAATGTAGTACTTACTATATCTGTCTTATGGACATTTCTCTCAGGAACCTTTAAAAGGGATGCAAGGCAAGAAAGCGTGTATTTCCAGAGAAGGTGATGAGAATGCTGCAGGACCCACTTCTTCACTGCAACATAGCCCACCACAAAGAGAGGGATGGCGGCATCCAGGTGCATAAGTAAGCATCTTCTGCTCTGCTCCTCATCAACCTGCCAGTTGCTGAGAGGCTAATACACATTCTGAGTTTTGGCAGATGTGTTCACTATATGGGAAATGGGGGAAACTCATCTCAATGCTATTTATGTTTTCTGTGTAGACCTCCTCATACTCTCATCCTTATCACCATTTCTTTTTTATTTTTTAAAGAGTTTATTTATTTTTTGAGAGAGGAGAAGGGAAGAAGAGGGAGAGAAACATCAATGTGTGGTTGCCTCTCATGCACCCCCTGCTGGGGGCCTGGCCTGCAACCTAGGCATGTGCCCTGACTGGGAATCAAACTGCGACCCTTTGGTTCACAGGCCTGCGCTCAGTGCACTCAGCTACACCAGCCAGGGCCATTTCTTTTTTATTTTAATGCTCTTGGTCTCAGTAGTCCCCACCACTGTGCTCCACTGTGGCTACTTTTAAAGACAATTCTTAAATAAGCCAGAGACACCCCTGGGTTTCACTAGATCAGGCCTAGGCATCACCACTTGCCACATGGCTGCAAGGAGCTGGAGAAAGCTTCTCCACTCAGGTAAGAGCTGACACTGAATGTGTGAGTCGGACTGAGGATGCCAATGGGCACAGTCTCCACACCCCGAATCAAATCACCAATCCTCTTGGACTCAGGAGACATGATGAGCTTGAAATGACCGTCAGATGGTCATGAAAGAGTCATGAATAAAAGCAGGGTTGTAAACTGTCCTTCAAGCCCAAGGTCAGAGGATGTGGTGCTGCTCTTGCCAAGAAATTTGCAGAGTCATGACCAACTCTTCCCTCACATGGGTTTAATCCTGCTTTGTTATGTTCAGTTGTTCAGCTTTTGTGTGCAGGGCTCTGTCTAGTGAGTGAGTTATTCACCAAGCACCTCCTGGGGCCCAGCACTGTGTTAGCTGGTTCTTGCAATGCCCTGCATGACAGGCATGATTGCCCTTATTTTACAGACCATGAAAGTGACAGAAAGATGAGGGAATTCATCCAAGGTCACAGAACTGGGATTTCAATCCTAATGCTCTGAGGAATGAATGGCTAAGAACAAGACTCAGCCTTATGCTCAAGAAACCTACAATTTAGCTTTGTAGACGAGGCATTAAACAATGAAATGTTAGTTATTAAGTCACAATGTAAGTCAATGACGGAAGGGTGCTCATGAAATTACATAATTAATTGTCAACTGAGAAATCCAGACCAGTTCAGGAGAAGAGGAAACTGCTGAGGTCCGGGTGGGGGATCCTTGAACACTCACAGCAGGACACCTGGGGTGTGAAGAATTCCCCCGTCTATGTCTGCTCTGGGGCCAGAGTTGCTTTGCTACCATGGGTACCTTTGAACTGCCACAGGTGTCCCTCCCAGGAACCCCCTACCAGGTGTCTCTGGTGTACTTCGGGACAGCTGTGATGCCTCCAAATGCACAGAACAGAAAGCAAGTGCCTGTCGTACCTCCATGTCCGTGTTAAAACAGGCAGAGGCTTTTTCAATATTGGTTGAGGTCCATCTTGAGTAGCCTACACTGTCTTTACGTTTTCAGGAATCATTAAATTCACTCGTTGTACTCATCAAGCAAATATCCAGGCACCAATTCGAAGCTATAAGCTATATGTTTATGAAACTGTGACCACAAGTCAGCATTGTTATTTACTTTCTGTTTTTAACAAGTAAGGCTCTGATAATGGGAAAACATAGGAGGAGGTCGGTGGTGGAGAAACTCATGCCAAACTAATGACCCATAAAAATGTTATTTAAAAAGGTAGCGATCACGAAGTTAGAGTGGAGTGCAGTGACTAGCAATAGCACGCCCGTTTATGTCACTGGTGTTAACTGAGTTCCACTGCTCCGAGAGAAGCCGACCGATCCAGGCTAAACCCACTGGTCAGGAGTGGCCTCAGGGCATGATAAACAAACACAAGATACAATATTAGTGACAACTTGGGATAACAGTCTTGCATTTTGAATGAAGTAATTTTGGATGGATCACTTCGAAGAATATTTTTTCATCCCACCTAAACACATGTCTACCTGGTTCAACACATGACCTAGAGGAGGCGGAAGCACACATGGGGGGCAGAAAGGAGTGTGCCATGTGGGACTAAAGCCTGGGACAGGTCAGAAGTAACACCCCCTTTGCTCTTGGCTGCTCCCAAGGCGGCAGTGACCTCATCTAGGAGTTGGCACATACAAAGCAAGTGGCACCGACCTTCCAGTTTCAGGCCTGAAAGATATCAGGTCGGATTACCAAAGTCATGCACGACGGTATGAGTCTACATGCTGATAGTGTGTTGAAAATGAGACCCACTGAAATTATGACCCTAATGCGATACTCCCTTGGGTTCTGATGTATCGTCTCTGTGCTGTGGATGTAAGGAGGATGGACTGATGAGAACTTAACTGGCAGCACATTTGGGTGCTGTGAGCAGAGCTGGGATGCTCACTCTCAGGAGGTGCCCTGTGCGCTGCTGGACAGAGCTCATGATAGGGACTTTCTAAGTCCCATCTTTCTGGACTATTACACAAATTACACAGTTGGCCTTCAGATGCACATTGAAAAGAGGCTTTGAGCATTTTTATGACACTGGGAACAGCATTCCCTTGTTAAGCCATGTGATTAAGAGCTCCTCGGTTGGTTCTGGCAGTGCATTCACGCGGCTGTAGCAGTGAGCCATCTGCAGAAGGCTGATGGGACGAACCAGGAGATCTGGTGACTGCTCCCTAGGAGAGGGGAGGCACACTTCTCAACATCCCGTAGTCAATTCTTACAAAACATGGAACCTTTACCCTCAGCAAGACCACGTGCACATCCCTGGTGAAATTGGATCTCTTCTACACTGCAAGAGCTGGGAAGATGAAGGAAACAAAGCTATGCTGATGGGCTTTTGAAAACACTGTGGCCACTGACCGGCCCTCTGGGTTGATTTTTGCACAGCAAGGCACTTGTCACATAAAGAAAACACTGGTGACAACTCACTCTTCCTTCTCACCCCCACTGCACTGCACCTTCGTCTGTAGGATGAAGACTGAATTAGCAATGAGCCATCATTTCTAATCTGAATTTACTATAATTTATATCCATATCATTATACATTTCTCCCAAAAGCAGCATGCTATACAAGCATACTATGCTCAGGATGTATTTGTTAAATTAATTTCACTATTTCAACAAAGCTTCTGGTCATTTTAACATTTTTAGTTAAAGACAGAGCAAGGAAAAACTATCTTGTTTCCTTTCTTAAAGTAACAGCAGAAAAACTAAATCAACATTCAAGTTGACATATCGTAGATAAGTCAATGTGGGTCCCTGAGCGATTGTGCATGTGATGTGCTCATGGGTCTGGCTCTTTCAACACACACACACACACACACACACACACGCTGCCTTTGAAATGGACTCCCTGGTTTCAATGGGGGTGATGGCATCTTAGGGCAGAGGTCAAACAGTGGAACCACTTCATTTGAATCAAGCCAGCAGTGTAGGTCAGTGGTGAGTGGCAGGACCATGGGTATCTTCAACTGAAATGCATTGTCAGCCACGGAGGTACTTTTGGATTGGTCAAAAAAAAAAACAAACAAAAAAAAAAACGAGGTAGGTTAAGCAAAGACCTGACTTGAGTCCTCATGATCAGGAGGCACAATCCGAGACTCCCTGAAACTCACTCCTCGGATCACTGTAGGAAGGATCCTCCAATAGCTCACATTTCCGCTGTTATTTTCCCATCACAAGGGTTTGCAGGATGTACATCTTGCAGTTTCTTGTAAGTTATGAACTAAATACAGATGTTTTTTTAAATTGAAAAAACTAAAATTATTCCAAAATTGTTTAGGTTAGAACAAAATCTATCTACCCACCCATCTCTATGTACTAAAATAGCATTGCTTTCATACAAACAGGAAAATCTAAATAGCTCTGACCAGCTACTAACTTTACCTTCTATCACTTAATCTAATTTTAGTCTGACGCTATAAACTCATAAACGGCTTCTTCGCTATTGTCTCTCGGCCTCACGTCCAATCTTCTTATGCTTCCTCTTGTAATGCTGGGGCTGGGAGTTTATAGACTGCGGTTCCCTGGCTCCTTTGCTGGTTGACTTGTCACTGGAACCTGCCAGTCAGGGGGCGCCCACAGGCGATCAGAAGATGGGAGGAAAGGAGCAGCTCTGGTTCCTCCTGTTTCCTTCTTTACTTCTTTTGTGTCGTGGAAGTGGCTGCACCCCAATTTCATGCTGGAGTGTCTGCAAGGGGCTGTCTCCTGCACAGGCGCAGCTCCTGAGGCATCGTCAGCCCCTCCCTCCACGCTCACAGGTCCCTCTGTCCCCTCTTGCCCGAGCAGTGGTAGCTGCTTCCTGCAGCCATTAATCACTGGTTAATTCTTCTTCCCCTTTCCGTCCTTCCAGTCTTCCAACACCTGTGTAACCAATTCCCTGTTTTATGTCCCCTCTGCTTGAAACACCTGGCTTGGTTTCTGTTTCCCTGACTCAATCCTCATCCATTTTTCAATCAAGGATGCCAAAAAAGGTGAAGCCCACAAAGTCCAGAAAGGTGACGGGATTTTCCCAAAGTCACACAGCTGGTTGGCCAGGGCTTACCTCGAGTTTTCTGGCTGCTCCCCCCTTCCTGTCTGTTGCTGTTTCTCTGAAGTGAACCAGAAAAGAAATGGCATTTCATATGGAAAGACATCACTATGAGTTTTATTACACTCTCTAAAATATTCAGTTTTATATAGCTCTATCCAAAGGAGTCTGGCCAACTGGAAGTGGTACTTCCCTGGGTATGTAGAAGGGCGAATCCCACGCTTGATTCTCTTACCATTTACAGTGTTCAGAATCAGGGCCTAGATTCCTCTTGAAGAGTGAAGATGATTGCTAAGCCCCTCTCTTGCCCTGCAAATCCCAGGAAGCCCTTTTATCACCTGGGAATTTGATAAATTAGCAGGATCAGCTCAGCATCAGCCCTTAGGACCTAGAAGACATCAAAGCAGAAATGCCGTTCTCCTGGGCAGCCATGTGGCACCAATGTTTGTTCCCAATTACAAAGGCGGCCTAGTAAAGCTGTTTCGAGGGAATGTCATGTGTCCCCTGTCTGTGTCAGCTCAGAACTGTCGTGGGGCTACATAACTGCCCAGGCTGCTTCTGAGGTACTTCTTTGGTTGTCTCAAGGCTGATGAGAACAGCGAAGGGGAAGCAAAGATTCATTGTCTTTCCTGAGAACTAGCCATACCATGACCCTGCGGAACCTTCATTTCAACTGGGTGGTTTTTAGCCCCTCTTCTCACCTCCTTCATCTGCGGCCTAAGTTATTTCCTCTGTCAGGTATACATGGTTATATTTTCCAGGTAAGGGATGGGCAGAAGTCATACACATGACACCAATGTAAGGTACTGTATTCATATTTACGCTAAAAGCATGCGATGAAAAGTAGAAAACCTCCCTTCTGAAAGATTATATAATGAACTTCATGGAATAATTTTTAAAAACTCAATTTCGGTATAAGTGTAGATCCTAAAATAGGTATAAGGTGGTAATAACTTTTTACATTTTTCAGTGTAAAATGAAAGTGAAAAGCATCCCACTCACTAGTAAGAAAGTAGTAAAACCTGCATCTAGATTTACAGTTTCATTTGAAAAACTGCCTCCAACAGAAAATTATTTTTCAAAAGATTGAAAAAATTACCTAATTTCCATTTTAAATGACCATCTCCCCATTCAGGAAACCAGTGATCTTCCCAGACGAGAATTTTCTCGAGTCGAGGTTTGACTTTACCTCCTAGATCCCTCTACTCATTTCAAACCAACCATCAACCACTTGACCTTCCACCAGGAACACAAAACACGTTTAAGGTCTCTGGTGATGAGAAGTTCAGTCCCTCATCAGAAGCTCCTGATGGTTCTTCAGATCAAGCCAAAAAATTCCCACCCCTGAGACTGAAGTACCCTCCTCTGAACCATTCTGAGTTTGAGTATATGCCCAGCAGGAAATCTGGACTGAATAAATGTTCCAGGCACTGGTACAGAGGACAGGACTATCACCTGCCTCCCTTTAGTTCCCGTTTTCTAGGAATGCCAACTAAGATCTCTTCAATGGTTACTTATTACTCATGGTGCTGTGAATTAATATCCCTGAGCTTTTCTTTCAGCGCGTGCTACTGAAAAGCCATTGTAAACCTGCAAAAATGACTTTTTGATCCAAGAGGGTATACTTGTCTAATTATTCAGGTTATACAAATTGCTCTTCAAACTTTTAAGATGCACTTTCTTCCTCATTTTTTGAAAACTATGATGCTCTTCTCTGATGTGCAGACTTCTGATGCTTTCCTGGAGTCCACAATTCCTCCAAGATATTGACCCTAACAAACTGTACCCTAATCATGTCTAATTCTTTCCTGTGGTTTGGGGGCTTTACTTCATCCAGACTGGGTGCTTAGATGTTTTCCTTTTGTTCCTCTGTCTAAGATTTCCATTTCTTCTAAAAGTTTTTCTCACTTTTTCATCTGACGGGCACATGAGAAAACTTCACGAGACTGCACCTGGCAATGATTTCTTGGATGTGACGCCAAAACACAGGCCACGAAAAGCAAACAGACGAGTGGCCCTCCACCGAACTGACAGACTTGCGCACACCAAAGGACCCAACAGAGTGAAAAGGCAACTTAGGAACAGGAGAAAACACTTCCAAATCATTTATCTGATAAGGGGCTAGTACCCAGAATGCATATAGAACTCCCACAATTCAACAACAAAAATATCAAATAACCAAAAAATTGGCAAAGGATTGAGTAGAATTCTATCTTTCTCTAAAAAAGATATAAAATAGCTGACAAGCATAGGAAGAGATGCTCAACATGAATAATCATCAGAGAAATGTGAATTAAAATCACAACAAGATATCACCGGGTTAAGACGGCTACTATAAAAATAAACAGTCAGTGCTGGCAAGGACGTGAGGAAATTAGAAGCCTTGGCACTGTTGGTGGGGCTGTGAAATGGGGCAGCTACTACAGAAGAACAATGTGGACATTCCTCAGAAAATTAAAAACAGAAGTACCGTGTGATGAAGCAATGTACCTTTTGGCTAGATATTCAAAGGAATCGAAGCAGAGATGTGCACACTCGTGTTCCCAGTGGCACTTTCGCAGTAGCCGAGAAGCGGAGGCAGCCCGCAAGTCCGTCAACGGATGAGTGGGTTTAAAAATGTGGTGTGCACATCTGTGGAATATTGTGCAGCTTTCAAAGGAAAGACATCCCGTCCCATGCTACCACCTGGATAAACCTCGGGGTCTTATGCTAAGCGAGGCAAGTCAGCCACAAGAAGACAAATAGTTCCACTTACATAAGGCATCTAAAGTAGTCAAATTCATAGATGCAGACAGCAGAATGGCGAATGCCAGGGATGATATCTCTCTCACGATGCTAAGGATGTACTCCTGTGTACTTCTGTCAATTCCTTGTAGTTAGTCACTATTACTACCAAAATAGCAATTCTACCTTTGAACTGTCGACCTTCTCGAAGATAAAGCTACCAATAAAGCAAGTCAGCACCATTCAGGTAGTATTCTGTATTAGTTAAAGAGAATTCTGGTAGCTATTCCCATAGTGGAGGTTCTGCATCATGCCTCTCCTTTGCTCTAACTTTGTAAATGGCGATAGGAATGTGGAACCTGTAATTGCCCTCACTATATGACCCAAAATGAGCTCCTATACCAGTATCGACGCTGTTCCTCTTTCTCCTACCCTCCTTCTCCTGCTCTCCTGAGGGCCCCTGCCCTTACGCTTCTGGACTTGCTCCAAAGCTTCTGCATGCACACTGCTGCTCTGCTCTTCTTCCCAGTGGCGCACTTTCATTTTAATGCAGAACTCCTTCTCACAGCCGTATTTCAGTGGGAGAGCCTCTTGCTCATCAGGTTACTTGGGTTACCTGAGAAATGCTATTTATTACCTTGGCAATAATCTCCAATTTAATTCTTTAATTACTCCTGCTTCGCCGATTGATAGAAAGACATTGGAGACTAGAAGTATTACTTCTGTATTCCCCTTCTCCTTGGTTTATCCAGTGAGTCACCAAATATTTTACACTTTCGTATCATTGTCGAACCTGCTTGCTTCCACAATAATTGGTGTCACGAGTTTAGCGGGACGCTCATCTCCCCCCGTGGCCCCTGCTGTTTAAAGCACGTGCCTGGTGCACTGTGGGCTCTCAGTAACTATTAGTTGAACTGACTTGAACTAACCCTAGTGATGCCTGCTGGGCAAGCAGACGATTTGAATCCTTCTTTCATATGACAATCCATTACATATTTGAAGACATCTGTCTGCCCGGTTAGGGAATTTTTTTTCTTCAAGAACCTAAGTCATATTTTCCATCTGAAATCAAAACTGAAGAACTGACAAATACCACATCTCTTATGGAAAATGTTATTTTTCTTTTTGACCTCTGGAAGCGAGCAGGCTTACCCTCCACTAGTACTCCCCTAGCTGTGAGGACTCAGTGCCACCAGGGAAGGACCACGAGTCTCTAGTGGGGAAGGTAATCCAAGCTCCAGACCTTGAAAAACTGCCATTTCACCTTTCATTTGCGCAGTGGAAATAAAGAGGGGCATGCCAAGGAAATGTAGATAATACGCTTGAAGGGTTTTCGAGGCACAAACACTAAAATTTCTAAGATGATGTGTATCATCTCTGGCAGAGAGCTTTCCTTTGCAGTGGGAGTGGGTGTTACCGTGGCTCACAGAATGACAAAGCACAGATTTTGCCTTATAGGCTTGGTTTGTACGGCAGCAATAATAGCATTTCTACAATCTTTAGTTTCCTTCATCAAAGTCCTTTACCAACCACCACGTAACAGAAGCTGAGACTGGGTGACCCAAGGCTGTGCAGTGAGTTGGGATAAGTGCATACACGGAAATCAGACCTTTTGCTAAAGGGACCGTACAGCTCTGATTTCTCCTCCCTTCTCCTGTTTCCACAGTGGGCTCTGCCAGTGGGGAAGAGTTAATGCTGACACAATGCGGGCACCATCTGTGCTCTGTTAGGATTTAAACCACAGCCATCAACACAATGGCCCCATATGTGAAATGGACAATGGCTGCCGGGGAGCTGTAGGGCCAAGCAGACAAAACGTTAGGCTCTGTAGCAATCTGGGCTGCAGGAATCGTTATGACATGAAACCCACGCTCCTGGTTTGCCACTGCTCCTCCCCTCCCCCTGAGTTCTAATCTTTCCTGTAGGTGATTCTGCTGGTCGAGGGAGGGAGTGAAGAGGGTGCCGATGCTCTCCGTCAGCATGGCCAAAGCTACCATTTTTGTCTAGATCTATCGGGCGCTCGTCTTGTAGCCTTCCACAGCCTTTCCCAGGAATCAGGGCTGCAAGCTTACAAACGACATCAATGGATACTGGAACCAGGCTATCCTGAGACGACTTCAGAGTTCTGTTTTTGACGATGGTGTCATCTCTGGCAGCATTGCCGCTAAAGAAGGTTAGGCAGAAGCTTCCAACAAAGGGTGGTGGTGTCCAGTTTCTGTGCAGCTGAAACATGATCTTCATTCCAACTCAGAAGATGGTGATGAAGGGCTGTCAGTCACAGGTGCATTCAGATGGCTGCTCTGGACCATCTCCTTTGAACGTGGCTCAAACTGGTATAAAAGACCAGTTCTTTATAGCTCCTAACTAAGAAAACGCTGTATGTAAAGATATCCAAGCATCCTGAAAGTGAACTTTTGGTTTTTGACAAATACCAAATCTCAGGAACACCAGGTGCTCCTGTTTTGGGTGAATCAAACGATTTCTGAACATACCTTTAAGATGCTAGGTAAGGTAACTACAGTACCCAGGGGTGATTCAGAGTTTTGACGGAATCCTAGTCACTGAAGTTGTAAATCAGAAACCTAACAAACCGAACAGGAACGAACCCCCCAGTTCTCCTGCACTGTGAGGGCAGGAAACATTTGGCTCCTGGGAGGATGATCCGCAGAGC
Organism: Carollia perspicillata; assembly: GCA_004027735.1. NCBI lineage: Eukaryota > Metazoa > Chordata > Mammalia > Chiroptera > Phyllostomidae > Carollia > Carollia perspicillata. The sequence goes on from PVKM010048694.1 coordinate 10,228, forward strand.
TCGTCCACAACAGATTACCAGCAGCTTTCCAGAACAGCACGGCTTTGGAAACCTCAGCTAAGCCGGCACCTGTCTGAACGCCACTGCCATTTCTTTGTTTAACAAGCGTAGGAGGCCAGGGCCTGAGAACCTCTAGGTAGAGTCACCGTCGTGGTAAAATACTGAGACTCAAAGCAAAAGGGAAAACTATCATTTCTCAGCTCATGACCCCTCTCCTCTCTATTGACACCATCTCTCCTCTCTCCTGCACTTTGATCTTTCCGGGTCATTAATCACAGGGAGGCTGGAGAGTCTTTGGGGGAAGGTTCCTGACACGGGCTATGTTTCAGGCAGCAATTCCCTGCCTTAGAGAGCGAACTTAATTCTCTCCTGTCTGACCTCCCAGATTTCCCCCAATGCACTCCTTTTTATTCTCATCTCAGGTTGTCTTCTTGAGCCATGCTGCCAGCCCTTCTCCTGCCTTCCAGCGTTTGCTCAAGCTGCGCTCGCTGCCTGGATGCCACCTTCGCTTTGCTTCACCAGTTCCAACTGCACCTGGGACATCTGTGTCCAGCAATATGGGATGTAAGGGCCAGGGGCAACCCTTGCAAAGGAGGCAGTAATTAAACTGGACACCCAGCCCCCTCGGGACAATAGCTGCTGCTTGTAGACCACTGGTCTTGGCTTTCATTCGTATGAGTGCTGTTTTGTTTTGTTATCTGAATTTTGTGCCTTTCTTGATTAGAAATGCCTGAAAGTCAAGGACCAAGTCTTATACTTTCCCTTGTTATCTACATGCATTTTATTAAATTTATTAAATAGTTGCATTGTGAAGGGGCATTTGTTATTTTTAGGAGGCGATGTTACACATTTTAAAAGAATGAACAAACGTTACACTTTCGAGTCAACAAATACTATAGCATTCAAATAAGATTAAATGATAGGAAACCATTAGATCACAGAGAAGTGCTGGGCTCATGAATCGTTTTGTGTGTATACTACGTATCTTGCGTAAAC
>PVKM010048695.1:0-11141 GCA_004027735.1 Carollia perspicillata
GGCCTGTGAAGCATAGGGTCACCGGTTCGGTTCCCAGTCAGGGCACATGCCTGGGTTGCGGGCCAGGTCCCTGGTGGGGGACACATGAGAGGCAACCACACATTGATGTTTCTCTCCCACTCTTTCTCCTTCCCTTCCCCTCTCTCTAAAAATAAATAAATAAAATATTTTTAAAAAAAGTTGCTAAGAGACTACATACCACAAAGTTTCTGTGGTAATTGGTCTCACCACAGAAAGAAATGATAATTATGTGACCTGATAGATGAGTTAGGTAATGCTATGGTGGTAATCATATTACAATATAGAAATGTACCACACCAACATTGAATGTCTTAAATTTATACTATGTTACATGTCAGTTATGACTCAATAAAAATTTAAGAGTAAATAGCATAGATTTTGGAAATATCCTGCCAATATGAATTTATCTTATTGGTCTCATGGAGGTGAGGGTGTCTCCTGAAGGAAATGAGCCCCCTTTCGCCCCTCAGCTACCCTGGGAAGAGTTCAGTTGAAGAACAGGAACAGACTCTGGGAAGGAGTACGGGTGGCGAGGTAGGGGGGATGTTTTCTTTGCTCTGTGCCTGGCCAACTGTGTCCCAGTCTCAGGTTTTGGGCTGCCAGGAGCACTTTATTGAGAGGGGGTGGCTGTTTCTTGTCACAAGGGGGTGTCCCAGGAGGGAGTCAGGGAATGTGAGGAGGAAAGGGACTCAGGTTAGGTCCTCACTCTGTATCACTGACTCATCCTTGGTGTCACAGGTCCTTTCTTGGGTGTCCTTTCATCATCCACACAACCCGCCCTGCACTAAATCAGGGAGGAGTCCACTCCCACGCCTGGGTCAGAGTGACCCAGGGGAATGTTGGATCCCCTCCCTGGAGGTCAGAGCACATGGCCAGCAAAAAGCAGCTGGGCTCAGCATGCTTGGAGAATTCCCTAGGGGTGTTACTCTCACGAAGCCACTAAAGCAAAGCACTGTCTCAATTCCCTATTTGTAATATGAAAAGAAACAATTTCTACTTCTCAGGGTTGTCATTAGGATTAGGGAAAAATATGTGTGGAGTGACTGGAATTTACACAATATTTATTCAACCTTTAATCATCTTCCCCATGTTATTATAATTACTATGTGCCATCAGGCAATAAGAGCATGGCAATGAGCAAGACAGATCAAGTTCCTCTCTTGACATTACCTTTCTTCGGGGAGGAGACCCAGACCATCAGCAGATAAACACACGGTCAGCCTGTGGGTGAGGGAAGCTGGATGGGGAAGGGGATGAAGCGGAGCAAGTGTGCTCAGGTGTCTCACCTTGTCCTGGTCTTCCAGGGGCTCTGGCATGTAAAAGGCACCTTCAGAATTGTACTTTGAGTCAAGAGGACAATTTTTTTTACCCCTGTCTCTGTCAGTCCTTGGCCACCCCAGGTGAAGTGGCTCCTTGGTCTGGGGCATGTCTGCAGAGAAGGTCACTGGTTCAAGTCGTCAGCTGCAGCATTCATGGGAGGCAGGCTATGGGCTCGCCGGCTGGTAAAGGGGTCATGGGCAGAGCACCAACACCCCCTACACGTGTTCACAAGGGAAGTCACAGAGCAGTGAGTGTGAGGAAAGAATAAATATCAGTTCCATGAAAGAGGTTATGTGCTTACTTTAAACTGGACGGTCATGAGGCAAGGCTGGTAGACTCAGAGTTTGTGGAACAATTTGGGGGGCCCTTCTAACATGAAAACCTTTAAAATTATAAAAACTGGTACACCCATGAAGATTTATTCAAAGCGAGAAATCCAGCAAATTAAAAATAATAAAAGCCAATTAAACAACCATTACAAAATCCAGGAAATAATAATGTAATATTTATAGTAATGAAGTCTCTGACATACATCTACAATATCTTTTCCCACATATTTTGGCTATATATTTTTTGATTACCTCCTCACATTATAATGTCTGGTGATACACTCTCCATTAGGAAAATAACATTTTGATTTTCCTCTAAAGTGGTAGACCAAAATAGTAACTTTCGTTATTGATATATTTTTTAAGTTTCAGCTTCAGAACTTGTCATTTGGTAAAGTTGTGCGACTTTCAGGATTATTGCCAAGTTTGCGAAAGCCTTTAAGTTTCTTTCGTATTTGAGCTGTAGCCTTTGGAAAGATGTGCTACCGCTGTGTGCACTGGCTTCTGACTCCGCCCATTTCACACTCATTCTCCTCCTATGCTCTCCCAGTCTTGTGGTTGCCGTGTGTCAGGGGACATGTTCATAGCGACAATAGGCAGTCGGCAGCATGTGAGTGATGAGAATATTCCAGGAAACTGTTACTGTGCTAGGGCATCCAGCAGAAACAAACCTACACAGCAAAATGAATGCAAATTTCCTAAACATTTCTCCTAAACTCAGAGGAAACGAATCCTTAAGTCAATCCTCTTGGCCCCGCCCCCAAATGCCCATAACCACTCTAACGCCACCTGACAAGGGGAAGCATGAGGGAGGGACAACTGAAGGAAAAAGAGAGAATAGCCTTATGTTTTAAGTGATTGTGGTTACAATATTTTACTTTTGCAACATTCATAAAAACACACAAGCACATGACTAGCTTGCTAGGGACCGCCTGGACTTAGAAAGGGCCTCGTGAGTTTAGAGGCTCCGAATGTATGAACTTCCTTAGCTTCCCCTTCAGTCCACCTCTGCTAAAGAGGGACTATCCGAGGAGGGGACATAGGAGTGGAAAACAGTTAGTTGACACTCAATGAACTATTATTAGTTGGAGCTTTGTGATTCCACTGCGGTCTTTGAAGGCAGAGATCTTTGGCTTTATTCTGAGATTCAGATCAAATGATGAAAGGTCGGGGATACAGAACTTTGTCTGGAGGCCTCTTTTAGAACAGAGGCCTCCGAGGCCCCCCTGAGACGACCCCATTTATGGACCCGGACCACCCACACGTGTAGGCAATAAGTGGTAATTTTCTAAGTGTCTGTACAGTGTTGGTTGGAATCAGTATTTAAAACCAGTGCAGCATTTGACTGTGCTTTGCATCTTCTTTTATTTTGATTAAAATTTTTTTCAATTATAGTTGACATTCTATGTTGCATTAGTTTCAGGTGTGTAGCATAGCATTTAGACATTTATAAAACTCAGGAAATGAAACCCCGCGTACGTCTAGTACCCACCTGACACCATCCATAGGTTTGCACCTTCCTTTGCTGGGTCCCTGGGTGAGGAGGTCCCTTGTTCCTGCCAGGTGTTCTTCATTAGAGCAAGAGTCTCCCGGCCTTGTAAGGATTTGTTTACCTGCCTGTCTTCCTTACAAACTGAGCTGTGCTGGGCTGGGGCCCTGTCTTGTTTATGTGCCCAGCGCACAGCCCCGCACACAGAAGGCACTTGATCCACGTTGCAAGATGAATACTTAATTATCTGTCCAAGAATGTATGAAAGAAAGAAAATCATTCCACCAGTTTTTTTTTTATTTTATCTGAAATCCCCAAAGGGTAGTAAGTTACTCCCTTGTCCAATTTGGTCAGTAATGTAATACTTGACTCGGAATGCCCGACGAATGTTTCTGTTTTTCAGGTCATTTGCAGAAAGCATGAGCTAGTTTACATAAATAATTTTCACTGTTGGGGAGAAAGCACTCACAAAATAAAGAAGAAAAAACATACAATGCGCAGTTTTCATTCTGGTTATTCTGCACCAAAATACGGGCCCGTTTCCCTTTCTTATTTTCGAGAAAGACAAGAGAGCTGCTTGTCTAGAATCACTGTTCCCTTTGTCAATAAATAAAAGATCCTTGTGTTTGCAAGGATTTCACATGATGAACTAAAAAAAAAAAGGCATGTAAAGTTTCCATAGCAAGTGTGTTCAGCAAATTTGCGTGAACCACTTAATTACAGAGGATTCGGAGGGATGAACCACACTTCTGTGCGGTGCTCGCAGAGAGTCTGCAGGGTGCCAGGGTGTTTTTCCTTCCGGTTTCCTCTCTCCTCACTGGCTTTCGCAGAGCCAAACACAACTACAGCAACAACAACAAAGAACCCACAAATTATTTTTTAATTAAAGTTGAAAATTTGAAGCTTATTTCCAAGAGATGAACATTAACTCACATCAAGCTAAATTAATAGCAGAGAAAATATTTTCTTCCTGTATTTAAACTACCGAGAGTGTCTAATAAAAGCAACTTAAATCCTTCATAAACTTTCTAGGGTTCTCAAATAAAACCTGGCTTAAGATAAAGACCCTGCTTAGCTCCCAAGATCTCAAAGGAGTTAAACAATGTAAATAGTTTTATTAAAAAAAATAAAATCTAGACAAATCCTGAAACTAATAAATGAAAATTTAACTCTGGGTGTTTGAAAACTATCTGTATCTATCAAATATCTATGTTTGTAAAGCAAAAGAGCCTTGGCTTCATTAATTAAGGACTAACAGGAGCTGGTAAATGGGATTTTATTAAGTAAAAGTTAAACAATTATATGTTAAAAATAATAAGTTAATCCACGTAGCTTCAGGTAATAGCCCTCCAACCAACGGCCCTACTTCTAAGGGTGACTTTGAACGATATGGAAGGTTTTTGCCTAACTCCCCTCACCTACTTCCGTGTACATAGGTCTACAGTGTACGTGACAGTCCAGCCTCATTATTGGGCTCTGCTAAATAACTGCTTAAATCAATCATTAGTACCTTTGTTTGAATTGGCATCTGAGCTATCAAGGACATGAAGGCAAGATCTCTAGGTAGTAGGTGGGCTACAGGGGCCAGGAAAGGTGAACACACAAAAGAGTCAAAAAGCAGCCTTCTCAGGGAGACAGATATCCTCTCCCTGAGGGTGGTCAGCTCACCCAAGTCATGCCATCCTGGGCGGCTTTCAGGAGGTGGCAGCTAACCTTCTCCAAGGCCCATGTTCTCTTCTCTCTCCGTGTGGCGTAATGTAGTGGTCAAGAGCATGGACTCTGTAGCCAGACCCACATTCGAACTGCATTTACAGGGTACACTTAGACAAGGTACATTTTCTGTTTATGTGTGTCTGCACCATTAAAGTGCAGCTTTCATGAGGGTGGGAACTTTCTTTAGTTCGTGGTCATAGAAGAGGGCCTAGTGCACAGTAGGTGCTCAGTCTTTACTAATTAAATGAGTGAATGAAGCATTTCACCTCACTGGGCCTCGTTTCCTCATTGGTAAGAGGAGGATAATACTATCATTCAGTGTGACATACATATAGGTAACAACCAGAGTCGGGATCAGGGTTGACTTGGCCAAGGAGTACTCCATGTTCTGTTCAGGGGAGGATATGGTTTCAGGACGTGCAGCTCCTGACAAAGAGGGACGGGGAAAGCAACCACGGGTGGGTGCTGTTAGGAGCTGTTCAATCATGTTGACTTGGAAATTCTCTCTGCTTTTTCAAGAAGGAGCTCTGATCATACAGATGTCCTTATGCTCTTATTTTTGTTGTCACAAGTCAGCCACTTATATTTAATGAAACAAAAATGACTCAAATAAAATGTGATGGGGATGGAAGAGGGATAGGAGCAAAACTCTTCATTACCTTTGGCAGCTCTGATTTGACATGCACAACTTGGGTGGGAAGCTATTTTTAGAATTCAGTATGCTCAGTTACAAAGTGAGTGTGTAAACATTGGTATCCTTCCTAGAGAGGGCTGTGTGCAGTCAGAAAAAAATAATGAGAATGTTTTTGCAAAAGCAAAACTAAATGTGAAACACCAGTGAATAAACATAGCAAGAAATATAAAGGCCTGAAAGAAGACTCCTCTGAAATATTACTTAGGTGCATGAAAGAAAATCAATGAAGAGACACTTTATTTCTGGATGAAATGTTTCATTATTATAAATATTCCCAAATTAATTTATAAATTTAATGTGAAATTTTCTGCAGTATTTTTCTTGGACCTATATAACTTTAAGCACCAACTTTTTAGACTAAACTTACAAGAATAACTAATATAATTTAGAAGAACAGAAGAATATGGTTAAGCAAGGACTTGTCCTATCAGTTATTTAACAAAACATAGTATAAAGGTATAACACTTATTTATTATATTTATTAAATATAATAAATATTTAGTCATGACTCCCTAAATTTTATTATGGCCTATTAAGGGGCATCAACTGCACTTTGAAAAACAGTGGTTTATAGATATTAAAATTGGGTGATTTGGTGACATTTGTTTCAACATAGTCACAATGCAGAATATATGCAGTTATTAATAGCAATGCAGTGGAACTATATTTGTTGGCATGGAAAAGCTTGGCAATATATTGGTAACTAAACAAATTACTAGAGTCACCTTATTTTTAAAGAATAAAATACATGCATATATATGCACACAAAAAACATAGACAGGTAAAGTACCAATATGTTAACAAGAGTTACAGCCCATTTTTCTTTAACTTAAACCTTATTTCCATTTTTTTTTGCTATTTTATTTAATATTGTGATTACCAACTTTATGAAAATTTTTTTTTCCAAATTTCTGATGATGCCTTTAGGTTAGAGTCCTAGCATTAAAATTACCTCAATAAAATTACCTTAAAAGCTACATCACAAAATTATTTTCTAAAAGCATTGTAGCAGTTTTCATCCCTAGCAGCAATGTATAAATGGACACTTTCTTGTACTCTTACTCATGTTAGGTGCCTCATTTCTAAAATATGAGTAGATACAAAATTTAAAAAATTGTATTTGCTCTTATGATAAGCTAATTTTTTTCATTCTTGTTTTAATTTGTCCTTGCTTTATTACCAGTGCAGTTAAACACTTATCTAATTAGTCATTCATATTTCTCTTTTGTGTATTGTTGCAAACACTTATCTTCCTGGGCCATTTTCTTTTGACTAAGAATGAGTGCTAACACTATGATGGTTACTACAACACAACTCTTTTCTTGCCAAGAGAATAAACTATTATATAATCTCATATCAAAACTCAGGTCTAAAATCTCCCAATTAAAGTCCCACCTTATCATAAAATGAAGAAAAATTTTAAGATATCTAAGGACCTATCTGCCCTTTATTTATTATAATTTATTACAATCATTCATTGCCAAAGACAATGAATGATACTTGATACTTCAAATATAATGATTCAAATTTCCATTCCCCACATCTAAATGTGCCCCTAAAAGTAATTTAACAAATATGTTGGGTCATACTTTAACAATTTTTTATACAACATAAAATGTCCTTATGAACAACACTGAATAAATAAAATTGTTTAGAAAAATTATATTGTGTCCAACAGACCTAAAAAAAATAACCTTACTGAGTTGGAACCAATTCTTGCTCTATTTTCAGCAATCAACAGAGCTACATGGAATGTTCAGAATATTTATAATGCCATAGTGAAGGCTTTCATTGTTATGAGAGTTGTGCATTTTATTAAGTAAAAGCACTTTAGATCAATGTTTTCCAAATTGCCAGTGGGTCATGAAATCAATTAAGTGGGTCAGACTGGCTTTCTTTCTTTCTTTCTTTCTTTCTTTTTAAATTCTCACCTGAGGATATGGTTTTTTAATTGATTTTAGAGAGAGAGAAACATCAACATGAGAGAGAAACATCGATTGGTTGCCTCCCCTCTGTGCCTGGTGAACCCACAACCTGGGCACATGACCTATTGGGGGATCGAACCTACAACCTTTTGGCACACGGGATGATGCTCCAACCAACTGAGTCACCTGGCCACAGCAAGACCAGCTTTCTTTTTTTTTATTTTAAATAGAATAGAAGGGGTGGAAAAAGCATTGTTTGCAATAAAGGTATTACTTCATATGATATGCCAGATTGCTATGTCAAATGAATCCCTACTATAGGGATTCATTTCCCTATATGATATGCCATGTCAAATGAATCTCTACTATAGGCTGTGGCCTAATAGGTTCAAAAGCGCAGAACTTTACATAATAGCCAGTGTTCTTCTCATTAAAAAAAAAATTGATTCTATCCTCACCCCAACAATTACAGGCATGCCTGGGAGATATTGTGGGTTCAGTTCCACAACACCACAGTAGAGTGAGTGGTGATCTTTTTGCTGGTGGAGGGTCTTGCTTTCAATTTGTAAAAAAAAAAAAAAAACCACATCTATAATGTGCAATAAAGCAAGGGGCAACAAAATGAGTTATGCCTGTACTTTCCATTAATAATTTAAGTTTGCTTTAAAGAGGATTATTTATTTGCTGCCAACATATGCTAGGCATTGTTTTAGGCATTGTGGATACAGTGCTAATAAACTAAGGTTCCCTACTCTCACAGAGCTCCTACCGAGCAGAAAGACGGGTGATGTACAACATCAGGTGGTTTGACAAGGACTGTGGGAAGAAGGACGTAAAGGGTGGACCTGTGACTCAGGTGCAGTTTTAGATAGAACAGGCAGAGAAGGCATGATGAAGAAGATGACATGTGAGCAGAGTTCAATATTTGATTTTTTAATCCACATTTTAAACTGTTACTTTAAATTTAAATGAACATCTTCATAAATAAGTAAAGAGTTGCTGAGATTGAAGAATATAAACTATTTTAATTTCCTATCCTGATGTTTAACTTTTTGTTCATTTATATATTTAGTCCTTTGCTTAAAAATGTTTATTTTGTTCCTATCAAAGGCTGCCCATTGGACCCTGGGGATTGAACTAAAAACAAGATAAACATAGTTCTTGCTCTGGGAAGTGTCCAGTTTACTGGGGGTCTTCAAAAATAGGGCACAGACAAATCAATATGATATGTAAGTAAAGGGGGAATACAAGTCGCAATTCCTTCCTTGGGGGATCAGGGAAAGCTTCCTGGAGGGATGATGACTAAATTGAGACATAGAGGCTGCAATAAAATTACTACAAGTTTCAAAAATTTTGACTCACTCTCACTTAAAATCACAGTGGTGCTTAATGGAAAATTGTGAGTTGGTCTCCAAGGAGGACATACAGAGGGCCCAGAGACGTATGAGAGGATGCTCGGCATCACTGGCCATCAAGAGAGATGTAAATTAAAACCACAATGAGATACCACTTCACACCAGTCAGAATGGCCATCACAAACAAACCAACAAACAACAAGTGCTAGAGAGGTTGTGGAGAAAAGGGAACCCTAGTGCACTGTTGGTGGGAATTCAGACTGGTGCAGCCACGGTGGATGGAAAACAGTATGGAATTTCCTCAGAAAACTAAAAACAGGAGTGCCTTTTGAGCCACAATTCCACTACTGGGATTATACCCTAAGATCCCTGCAACGCCAATTCAAAAGAATCTGTGCACTCCAATGTTCACAGCAGCACAATTTACAATAGCCAAGTGCTGGAAGCAACCTAAGTGCCCACCAATAAATAAATGGATCAAAAAACTATGGTACATGTACACAATGGAATTCTATGCAGCAGAAAGAAAGAAGGAGCTCCTACCCTTTGCAACAGCATGGATGGAACTGCAGAGCATTATGCTAAGTGAAAGAAGCCAGTCAGAGAAAGACAAATACCGTATGATCTCACCTATAAGTGGAAGCTAGTCAACAAAACAAATGAGCAAGCAAAATATAAGCAGAAACACTGAAATAAAGAACAAACTGACAGTAACCAAAGGGGAGGGGGAGAAAGATAATAGGGGGAAGTAGGGGAAGGTCCATCAAGGTGCATGTGTAAAGGACACAAGGACAAAGCCAAAGGGGGTAGGTTCAAGGGTGGGAAGCAGGGATGGGTGGAGCAGGGGCCCATGGTAGGGTGAAAATGCAGACAACTGTACTTGAACAACAATTAAAAAATGAAAAAAATTGTGAGTTGGAACACAAATGCTTTTACGTCACATACCAATGGCTCAGTCATAAACATCCTCTTTAAAAAATACAAAAGGAGGTTAAGAAAATGTTTACATAGCTGTTTCCATTCAATTTAAGTCTATAATGATCTTTTATCTTGTAATCAAAAGGTCAGGTTTCTGTCTGTTTACTAAGAAGTGAACAGGTGTTCCTGTAACAGAGGTATGTTTTTATGATTGGGAGGGGGTTGTTGATCCACAGTCTGAGACTGTGAATGTTTGTACTGCAGAACTACATGCAACATATTCAAATGTCACCTGCAGAGAACCCTCTTTCTTCACTTGAGGTTATAAACCATTTGCCACAGGTTAAACTAGCTCACCATCCTTGTGATAATTGACCTGGAAGACCTCACTGATGCTACAATGAACTCCACCAGTATAAAAAACGGTGGGTGTTCTGGCGTAAGGATAATGCAGAAGCTTTTCTTCCTTGTAAGGGTTATGCAAATAAAAGTAAATAGATGAGGCTAAACCAATGACAGGAATTTTAAGTACAACCCCAAGTCTCATTGTTCCACAGAAGTTAGCTCTTGAGGCAGAGTGGAGGAGCCCAGTTCAGTGTTCCAGATCATGGGAACTGAACACAGGCAACTCTTTTCAGGCACTCAAAGCTGTCCAGATGCGAAGCTTCCAGGGGAAGATGGCGGGTTGAATAGATGCATGAGATTTCTCTCCCCAACTTAATCCACTATTGCAATACCTTCCCAGAATGGCATTTCATAACCACCACCACGTAATTTTTATCCAAAGCACTTATTGCTATCAAAAATATTATGTATTTTACCCTTTATTTTTTCTCTCCCCCACCCCCTGCATTAGAATGTAAGCTCATAGAGAACATGATTTTGGTCTATCTTGCTTACTAACACCTCCAATTAAGAATGGAGACTAAAGATGGATTGAAAGTTCAAGAATGAGGCTTATTAACTTTGATCTTCACTTTAGGCCCAAAATGATATGGGTGGATAATTTGCTGACTCTCCTACTCTCCTCCTTCCTTTTTATTTTATTTTATTTATTTCTTTTTAAATTATATTTTATTGATTATGCCATTACAGTTGTCACATTCCCGCTCTTCATTCCCCTCCACCCTGCACACCCCCTCCCACCCACACTCCCCCCCTTTAGTTCATGTCCATGTGTCATAAGTTCTTTAGCTTCTACATTTCCCACACTACTCTTACCCTCCCCCTGTCTATTTTCTCCCCACCATCTACGCTACTTATTCTCTGTACCTTTTCCCCCTCTCTCCTCCTCCCACTCCCCTATTGCTAACCTTCCATGTGATCTCCATTTCTGTGGTTCTGTTCCTGTTCTAGTTGTTTGTTTTTGTTTTAGGT
>PVKM010048696.1:0-11133 GCA_004027735.1 Carollia perspicillata
GTTATTTGAACAAATAATAAAGTAGAACTTCCCCAATCTGGCAAAGGAAATAGGCTTCCAGAAAGTCCAGGAAGCTCAGAGAATCCCTAAGAAGTTGGACCCAAGGAGGAACACACCAAGGCACATCATAATTACATTACCCAAGATTAAAATGAAGGAGAGAATCCTAGAAGCAGCAAGAGATAAGGGGACAATCACCTACAAAGGAGTTCCCATCATACTGTCAGCTGATTTCTCAAAAGAGACCTTGCAGGCAAGAAGGGGCTGGAAAGAAGTATTCCAAGTCATGAAAGGCAAGGACCTACATCCAAGACTGCTCTATCCAGCAAAGCTTTCATTTAGAATGGAAGGGCAGATAAAGTGCTTCTCAGATAAGGTCAAGTTCAAGGAATTCAGCATAACTAAGTCCATATTATATGAAATGTTAAAGGGACTTATCTAAGAAAAAGAAGATAAAAAAGATGAACAGTAAAATGACAGCAAACTCACAGTTATTAACAACCACACCTAAAACAAAAACAAAGGCAAACTAAGGGAACAACTAGAACAGGAACAGAACCACAGAAATGAAGATCACATGGAGGGTTAACAACAGGGGAGTGGGAGGAGGAGAGAGGGGGGAAAGGTACAGAGAATAAGTAGCATAGATGGTAGGTAGAAAATAGACAGGGGGAGGATAAGAATAGTATGAGAAATGTAGAAGCTAAATAACTTATGACACATGAACATGAACTAAAGGGGAGGAATGTGGGTGGGAGAGGGTGCGCAGGGAAGAAGGGAGTGAAGGGGAAAAATGGGACAACTGTAATAGCATAACCAATAAAATATATTAAAAATGAAGCATAAGTGGTAGGTACAAAACAGACAGGGGGATGTTAAGAACAGTATGAGAAATGGAGTAGCCAAAGAACTTACATGTATGACCCACAGACATGAACTGACTGAGGGAATTGCTGGAGGGAATGGGGGTACCTGGTAGAGCTGGGCAAAGAGGATAAATTGGGATAACTGTAATAATGTAATCAGTAAGGTATATTTTAAAAAATAAAACTAATGTTACAACCCCCTCCCCCAAAATACAGTTCTCTTGCCAAATTGATTTTTTTAAAAAAGAGCTAAGTATTTTTACAAAGCTATCAGAAAGTAGTAAGACTGAAAAATAATGACTGTATAGGGAAAGTAGGATGTGTTTTTAGTGTTTTTAGTAAAGGAATATGGAAAGGGGGATGAATGTTGAGTGAAAGCAATACAGAATATATTTTGTTTGGCGGGGATAAGGAAATGTAAAGGACATGGGACTTTAGGGGGAATTTTTTGTAAAGGAAAAAAAGAAAGTAATTTTGTCATAAAGTGAGTGTTTCAAAATAAGAAAGAGAAAGAACAAAAGTTGAAAGTTATATGAAAGTGGAAGAAGGTTTGTAGAAGCTGCAGAATGTTCCAAGCAAAGGAATCTCGAGAAGGAATTATATGTGTGGCCAAGCTAAGAGTGAAATGGGTAACTGAGTCAATTGTATCATTTGGTGTGTAATGAAATCTTACTAGATCTTTAATCAAGGCTATTTTAAAGTCCTTTGTCATTTGCAGAAAGTTATTGTTTTACTCTGATGCTTTTGCAAAAGTGTTACTGCCAAGGTGCTTCATCTTCTTGGAGATTCATGAAAAGATTCTGACAAGTACATATTTCTGATAACTAAGATCAATTTGCCTTCATGTGGAAGGACAGTAATGAACCTTTTGAGTGCTCCCCCCAGACTACCTGCACAGCCCCACAATATGCCATGGGGTGGTAGCCCGAGACTGGCTCTGTTCTCCTTCCTCACATGAGGAAAATGAGACCATGGCATTGACTACAGAATGTTAACATGTGACACACATGACTTTATCGACACTCTGCAGGCTTTACTGGAACATCTAGGGAGAAGATGGGCAGTGAACTCACAGAAGATTCAAGGACTAGGCACCACCAGAAGTTTTTGGTTGTCATTTGGCCAGGTAAGACCTGTGTTGTCCCAAAAGCTGTGAATGATAAGGTGCCACCCCATCCAACCACAAAGAATGGAAAGGAGATGCAAGATTTTGTAGGAATTTGGGGGTCTGGAGGGCTTTCATTCCTCACCTGGCACAGTGCCTCCATCCCTTATGCTGCCTGGTAAAGAAAGGGCACATGTGGGACTGGGGCTCAGAGCAATGAGCCACCTTTGAGAAGGCAAAAATACTCGTGAAGCCATTAGAGCTCCGCGCCTCTCCTGAGCGGGGCTACCATCTGAGTCAGACGCGTCTGTGATTCCAGAAGGCATGGGTCAGGAACTGTGGCTGAGGCCACAGAAGGGGACAGTGCTTGGTCCCAGGTCTGGAAGGGGGCAGAAATCCTATATAGTCCATAAAGCAAGTACACAGTACCCTTCCACATGGAGCCTTTCAGGAGGAACGGACAACAGCAGCCAGTGGGCTGAACTCAGCTAGGTTTGGCTGGTGACCACTCATGAGTCCTGGCTGTTAACCCTTTGCACTGACAGTCAGGCTATGCTAAACAGATCAAACCTATGGCTTGGACAATGGAGTGCCGGGAGGTGGATGATTGATGAGTGGGCTCTATAGGGTCAGGATGTGTGACAAGTCATCTGGATTCACCAGCAAGAGCCTCAGGCTATCCTGACTGTCTTTCATGTTCCAGCTAATAAGGCATTGACACCCCTCGCAATCAAGGAGCTGATGCCCTAGTTTGGGAATAAGCCCTAGCAATTGATCCTGTGATACAGCAGGTAAGGTGCATAAAAACAGTGGTCATCACAGTGCCCAGGCAGGATGGCGTATTGCCAAGGATATTGGATTGCCATTGAAATACAGGGACTTGGTTGATGTAGTAATGGCACGTCATGTATGTTCTAACCAACATGCAAGGCAAATGCCAAAGGAGCCTGAGTCTATCCACAGGAGTTCCCAACAGGTAAGGGGTTGGCAATTGATTACATTGGCCACTCTCGGTGAGTGAGGCTTCTAAATATGCCTTGGTTTTTTATGGACACCATCTCTGGTTTAACCCAGGCTTTTCCTGTCACCATGCACACAAGGCCACCACTAGGGGATTAGAGAAGCTGAGTACCATATATTGATACCCTCACTGGATAGGTAGTGATCAGGAGTCACATTTCAAAGGTCATGATGTGCAAGACTGAGCAAAAGAACATAATGTTGAATGGAGGTTCCATTTCCCCTATAACCTGCCAACAGCAGGGTTGTTAAAAAGGAAAAATAGAATTTTAAAGCAGCAAATTAACTTACTAACAAGTAAAATACTGTGGCTGGGTAGACTAATGTCCTCTCCCAGTCTTTGATACATTTGACTGGTCAACTAGTAAGACTATTGCCCCATATGCCAGAGTGGGGACCCCTGCCACGGCACCCAGTACTGTAAAGACAAGGAAGTTTCAAGAAGCAGCCATTTCCCCAACTCCCACTATGGATCAGCGTGTTGTGTTACTGAGAACACTGAGCCCCATCACATCTGGGAAAGGGGCTAGCTGCTGGAATTTACAATGGGATGCCCCATCGGGTAGAGGGAGTTACTTTGCACTCTTGGGTGAGGGGGAAACACTCAGTCTCCACTGGGATCCCATTGTCCTGCTGCAAGCTGAGCCTATTGAAATGCCCTGTACTTGGAATGGAACAAGAACTGCTGAAAGTGAGGAGAAGACAGGAGTTCAGGTCTGGCACATCCTAACCGCTGTCCATCTCCTCACTCCTAACAGTGCTGCCAACATGGATGGTATGCACAACCAGGTCAAGCTCCTAAAGCTACCAACCTCCCTTTCTTCAAGGCCAGGTGGACACTTTCTGTTTCCCATTAGTACAAGCATTTGGCTACTGTCTGTTCCCTCCATTGTCCTGGAGGGCATTACAGCATACATGGAAATCCTTACTAAATGAACCCAACAAACCTTCAATGAGAGTCAAAAAAGCCTGCCCTTACTGAACACCGAACTGTCTCTAATGACAAAAGCTGTTCTCCTAAATAGTGTAGCCTTGGACATTATTACTCCCTTGCAAGGAGGCACCTGTGCCATTTCCTAAACAGAATGCTGTTTGCTCAGACCTGATAAGGGTTAATGTGTCATCTTGATTAAATCACATGAGGGCACAAGGGGACTCCCTGAGTGATCTATCTGGTCCCAGGCTAAGGGACTTAGTAAACCAATGGTTCAAATCATGAAGCTTTTGGTTAAAAAAAGTTGCCACTGATTTTGGGAATCATTGTCTTCAGTTGTATTTTCTCTGTATTTCTGCTGTGGTATCTGCCTCCAATATAGCCATATATCAACCAAATGGGCCACTTCCAGGCTAGTGACAGCCCTTGCTGATGGCTTAGAGCACATTGTGGAAGGGGGAAGAGGTTGTGACATTGTCAGAGCTGGTCACAAAGTGTGGAGTATTGGGAGAGGTCATCAAGAAGACATTCCCATAGGTTTAACACATGAGCTGGCCCTAGGCAACAGGAAGTTACTCATCCCCTCCCCCTGTATTTGGAATGCGGGCTCTGCTTGCCTTCCCTGCTCTCAGAGATGCTCCTAGGATACAGCCTTGAGATAGAAATGTGGTGATGAGACTGTCTGGACTGGGTATGTGACTCATCCCAGTTAAGGTCCCAGGGTACATGACCAAACTCAGTTAGGACCGCCACATAAACTTTTAAGATTTGGTAGTCAGGCATGCAAAACTACTTGTTTTGCAGCTGCCCATGACAAGCCTCATAAGTAAGTCCCCTTGCTTATTATACCTGCTACTTATCAATGTGTAGTGGTCTGCCTCTTTCTCTGGTCCCTCCCTGCCCTCTGTGTATGGATGCCAGTTTCAAATGTCATTAAGGAAGCTCCTGAAGAGGTTACAAAGCAACAGTTCTTTGATTTTTTTCAAGCTTCTCTTTTAACCCTTGAATATATTCACTGGTCTTTTAGTCAATGTTTAACAATGGGCTTGCTCTATAAAAATACATTTTAAATGCACAAATAAATACCCTCTTTTTTAGTGTTTGCCAACTTCCATGGTATGAATACTCCCACCACAGCCAATCTCAAGCTACTGACATGATACTGCTGGACATGGAGCTGGGGAGAGACGCCCACCATCAGTTCTGGTGAGCTAGCATCAGCTGGCTTAAGCATCTCACTGATTTGAAACATATTTGTATTTATATTCTGGTGTCTGAAGTCTTCAGATCTGTTTCTACTGTCTATTGTTTCTACTTGTTTACCCTCATGGTGCTGTGCTTCCTTTTCTCTTTGTGTGTGTGTGTGTGTGTGTGTTTGTCTGTGAGACGTACATTTCTTTATGTACATCCTCAATAAGGATTCTTTATATCCTTATTGTAGGTGACCTTTGAGTCTTAGTGTAACATTCCATTAGTATGTAATTAATTGATTTTACTTCTGCTAATCTCTGGGGACTCTACTTCCAAGTTGTAACATCTTTAAATTCTTTGCTGGAGGTTTTTTTTTTTTTCTACTTGGCTAGCATGAATTCAGGTCACAAATATGAGTGAGGACCCCCTGGTGATGACAAATTCTCAGGAGAGATTTGTTTTCTCCCCTGACACTCAGCCCTGAGATTGAGAAGGACAAATTTCATAAGCAGTCTCTTCTCTCTGGGGGTTGGGAGTTACATATCATTCATTCTTGCAAAGAGGGTATAGTTCTTTGGGGTCTAGCTCTATGAGGGACCGATTGCTAAACTCTTACTTGGGGTGTACCCTAGAATTGCATTCTGCCCTTATACCCTCTGCAGACTTTAAAGGAGAAGCTCAAATTCTCTGGAGTTTGGAAGAAACCCTCAGGAAAAAAAAACAGCTTTGGTGGGTGCTCACCACTCAGCATCCTTGACTTCATGTCTCTGGGAACTCTATTGACCCCTTACCTTTGTACTAGATCACCAAAGTGTTTAAAAGATACATTCAAGTATTTTATCCAGCATTTTAGTTGTTTCAGTGTGCTGAGTATCAGGGTATCCAATCCTCCAGAGTACTAGAATTAGGAGTCTCTTTATTACTTCTAATATATAAATGACTTCAAGAGGTATGAAATTTACTAGAATGTTTTCTTAGTCATCCTCTCCTTCCCTGAGCAAAGTCCATTGTTCCTCAGACTATAAAAGTTTGGCATAATTTTTAGTATTTGAGATAGCCACTATAGTTGCTATAGTTCCTTCTGGAATTATGTATGACTTGGATTAAATAAAAGCACTTCTAACATGGAAATAAAGCTATCTAACTATAATATGACATCTCATTCTTCTATACATGCTCAAAAGAAGCCCAGTGGCTCTGACCTAAAAACCTTCTGCTCCCTCTTTGTTCCCTGAGTCAGCAACTGATAATCCTTCCACCTGAGTCATCAAGGTCAATGACCTGGAATCCACCTTCCTCCTGTACCATGTCCTCCCCAACTCCCAGGTCATTTAACTATATGGCCAATACATTTCTGGAGTTTCTCATCCACCTTCCTCCTTCATCTCTCCCCAGATGAAATTATAATCCTTGATTTAAATCTTTCCAGTTGTCTCTCATCTAGCCTCCTATGTGGCACATTGTTTGACAGTTAAGCTTCCTGACAATCCCATGACGTAGGTACTGTTATCATTCCCATTTTAGTGATGAAGCTGAGGCCTTATTCTCTCAGAATTGAAAGCAGCACTGAGAATGTGTGAAGATATTCATGGATGGTATACAGATTAACTGCAAATATTTGAATATGGAGGTTTCCACAGAAGCTACTATCTTTTTTTTAAATCCTCACCTGAGGACATCTTTTTCATTGCTGAGAAAGAGACAGAGAGGGAGAGAGAGAGAGAGAGACAGACAGACAGAGAGAGAGAGAGAGGGGGAGAGAGAGAAACATGAGAAAGAAGCACCAATCGGTTGCCTCCCATATGCACTCTGACAAGAGATTGGTCCTGCAACCTAGTTATGTGCACTGACTGGGAATGAACCTGCAACCTTTCTGTGCATGGGATGGTGCTCCAACCAGCTGAGCCACCTGGCCAGGATCCAGTTGTCTTTTCTTAGGAGATTTTGTGGGCAGAGGAAGCCAGTCTTTGGAAACCATTTGTTTGCTATTGACTTAAAAAATCAAATATCCAGAGAATTTCTTTCTCTTAAGAAGAAACCATGAGTGTGCTAGCATCAATTGCATTTATGAATTCTATGATACATACAAACAAAGGTTTGATATTAAATTATGGAAGGCCTTCACCAATTGTTTCAACTGTCTGCCTGTAGCTGCCGTTGATGAGAAGATGTGTTGTCATGGAGTACTGTCAGCAGACCTGCAATCCATGAAGAAGTTTGGAGAATTATGAGACCCACTGATGTCCCTGATGCAAGCTGGCTCTGTGATTTGCTGTGGTCTGACCCAGAGAAGGACCTGCAAGGCTGGGGAGAAAATAATCGTGGTGTTTCCTTGCTGAAGTAAGCAGTAAGGAAATGTGAATCATCATGATTTAGACCTGATTTGTGGAGATCGGGTGGTGGAAGGTGGATATGAATTTTTTGCTAAATGACAATAGGCAACCATATTTTCAGCCCCAGATTATTGTGGCAAACTTGATAATGCTGGTAGAATGATGAATGTGGATGAAAGTTTGACATGTGTATTTCAGATATTGAACCATCTGGAAAGAAAGCTAAGTACCAGCATGGTGGGCTGAATTTGGGATGTGCCATCACTCTACCTCAAACGGTTAATTCACCCCCCAAAAAGATGAAGACAGGAACTCTGTAAATTAACCATCAGCTTTGTTAAGAACTCATTTCGTAATATATGTGTGCACTGTAAAACTGTCCAGCCAGTTGACACCCTTCATAATGTCACACCTTTAACTTAAAGAGACTGGTGAAGGATCTTACATTTTTTTCTCATAGAAAGATGTACTACACTCTAGTGTAATAAATATACTCTGTTATAATACTCAACTCAAAGTTAAATCCAAATTTAAAAGTACCCATTAAAGTTATACCTTCACTTATCAGTATTCATTTATCTATTTATAATCAGGGGAGAGTGCGAACGCAGTCCTCCACCATCACAAATCATGCAGCTGAGTGCGAAAGTGCAGGGCTCAGCACATCCGGAGTGCAATGGGTAAGCCGCACCCTGGGAAAACCACCATAGTGATCACAGTATGTCCCCACCAGGTAAATATCACTTATCAGTTTTTTAAATATATTTTGTTAATCATGCTATTACAGTTGTCCCATTTCCCTCCTTCATTCCCCTCCACCCTGAACACCCCCTCCTACTCACATTCCCCCTCTTTAGTTCATGTCCACGTCACTAAAGATTTTTATTTTTTATGGTCAAAGTTCATATGGTATTGTATAGATATGCTTTGTGGTGAACTATGGTAGCACTGATTTCTGTACACGATCAAGTATTTATTGCAGCATTTCTTTTCCTGTTCTCTCTCCCTTTTAAAAAAATACAAATGGTAAGAGTAGAGAAGTGAGCATAAAGATTTTATAAGGAGAACTTAGAGGACACAGATTTGTGATTTTTGGATGTGATTCTAAAAGCTCTTATTGAACATTGTCAAGTTTGTAAGCTTCATAGGTATGGACAACATATTTATAATGCCCTTCTATGTGTGCTACCATAGATGTGAAATTCTTGACCTTAAAATTGCCTTTGAAAATTTTAAATCAAGAATTCTTTTAACTTACATTTTTTCAATTGGTGTGTTTTACTACTGCAGGAGATTTGATTTTCAGCACAGTGCATAGCTCTCTCAAATGCATAGGTCTTCTTTTCTAATTCCGTTTTGTTTTAAAGAACATTTTAAATGTAGTTTTCTCATTTAGTAAAAGTTGTCTAATTGACATGGAAAAAAAAGGAAAAGAAGCTGAGGTTTATAAAAGTTATGTGAGGGTCCCAGGGCTAGTCAGTGTTGTAGCCTGACTCCACACAACAGTCTAATCCAGAGCCTGGATCTTAGCCACCACTCTCTAAGTGTGTTTTCTTGCCTTCAGCCTCACCTTTTCTAATTCCCTCTCCCCACATGGCAGCTAGAGGGATCTTTCTAAACTACAACACTGCTCATGTCCTTCCTCAGCTCTAACCCTCCTGTGGTTCCCTGCAGCCTTGGGATTAAGCATCAGCTCTTTAGTAAGGCTCATGTCTACAGCCTCTGCAGCTTTGTCTTCTGCTGCACCGAATCGCCCCTCACCCCAGTCTACTCTGCTGCTGCCACATGCATCCCACTCACAGTATCTGAAGGGAGGCCACCACCAGTTTCCATCCTCTGTGCCTTCAACTCACACTGTTCTCCAATGGCAAGCGCGTTGTATCCTCTTCCTCAAACTTGGAGAATTCCGCCCATGAATCCTTTAATCCTCAGCTCACCTGTTAGTAGAAAACTTTCCTGACCTCGCCCAGGTAGAATTAGTCATCGTGCCCTTCTCTCTATGCTATATCAGCAGGAAATTCTTGATCTTTGAGAATTATTAGGACCAGAAAAAGTCAAGCAAAAACAAATCCAGTTAGCATGGGACTAAAATTTCATAGTAAATATCAAGGATTTGATTGAGAGTCTACCTTAAAAAAATGAAACCAAAATTTATTTTATGGACATTTGTCCTTCTTTAGCTAACAAAATTACACTGCAATTCTGTACGAAGTCTTCGACTAAACACATACATGTGTTTTTTTCTCTTTGGCATCATTTCCTGACAAAATTTTTTTGAAAGCATGATATGACATCCTTTTCTTACCAGTTTTGTACCATAATCATGCAGAGAGTCATTTTTGCAAAAGCAGATGTTGTCAGTTTCCCAGCAGGCCTTTCTTAGTATTTTATAATGAAATTATTCTCTTCTAAGAACCTGCCCTGTCTTCTTTGCATTAATATCCTCTTCTTTAGTTGTTTCTTGGTCTGATAATTACATCAGCCAGATGCTCATTTGTCAATATTGTTGGGCATGCTTTGAGTACTTCTCTAACATCATTTACATCAGCTTCAGGAAATTCTGTAACTTTGCAAGGATGGCAATTTTATTTTGCAGAGGATTGCAAACACTCAGACAGTCTGGCCAACACCCAAGAAAGAGGATGCTGGTGTGATGGATAGTGGCAGGCACTGGCGTCCCGCTGGTCCATAGTCTAGTTAATTTTGTGGGGCCAAGGGCAGGTGCCTGGGTCTAACAATGCACTGTAGTTACGTGAGCTGTTGCCATTAGAGGAAGTGGGGTGAGGGTCATAGCCCCCCCCACTTGGTTCTATTTTTGCCACATCTTATGAGATTATACTTATTACAAAAGAGAATAGCTAAAATATTATAAAAACAACTCATAGCCAAGGGAAGCCCAAGGAAACATGGAGACTAACTGCATGACAATAAAACGTATAAGTTAAACTTATAAATGACGGGATACTTCATTAAAATTTTCTTATAATGATCACTTTTGCTTTCCTGGCAATCTGATCACCATGTGGGGAGAAGGGGTTTTAACTGAATATTTGGGTTTTCATTAAATTCTTCCATGGATATCTAATTATTATTTTTAAATATATTTTATTGGTTATGCTATTACAGTTGTCCCATTTTCCACCCTTCACTCCCCTCTACCCTACACACCCCCTCCCACTCACATTCCCCCTCTTTAGTTCATGTCCATGTGTCATACATGTAAGTTCTTTGGCTTCTACTTTTCCCATACTATTCTTATCCGCCCCCTGTCTGTTTTCTCCCTACCGTCTGTGCTACTTATTCTCTGTACCTTTTCCCCCCTCTCTCCTCCTCCCACTCCCCTGTTGTTAACCCTCCATGTGATCTCCATTTCTGTGGTTCTGTTCCTGTTCTAGTTGTTTGCTTAGTTTGTTTTTGTTTTTGTTTTAGGTGTGGTTGTTAGTAACTGTGAGTTTGCTGTCATTTTACTGTACATGTTTTTTATCTTCTTTTTCTTAGATAAGTCCCTTTAACATTTCATATAATAAGGGCTTGGTGATGATGAAATCCTTTGACTTGACCTTATCTGAGAAGCACTTTATCTGCCCTTCCATTCTAAATGAAAGCTTTGCTGGATAGAGCAGTCTTGGATGTAGGTCCTTGCCTTTCATGACTTGGAATACTTCTTTCCAGCCCCTTCTTGCC
>PVKM010048697.1:0-11143 GCA_004027735.1 Carollia perspicillata
CTACTTTGTATTTTCAAGAAGATGAAAACACATGTGTAACCAACCCCCTGTCAATGGGCGAGGACACACCTGTAGGTGGTGTTGCTCTTACATCAGTCAGGGGCAAAGCAGTTGTACAGTCCTCAGTTCATCCTAGCTTGTGGCCTGCATTGGTGGCCAGAGCTGGTTCATGCTTGGGGCACATAAAATTATTTTTTTTTAAAAAGTTCAATTTGAGTTAAAAGAAAAGATTGGGCTAAAATGAAGGCTAGGATTAAAAGGAAAATGATTAAAGTGAGTAAATCACTAAATACAATTAAATGTTTAAAAAGTTTTTGCACAGCTAAAGAAACCATCATCAAAATGCAAAAGGAACCAACTGTGTGAGAGAACATAATTGCCAACAACACATAGGACAAGGGTTTAATCTCCAAAATATATAAAGAATTTATTTGACTAACACCAAGGAGACAATCCCATTAAAAAATGGGCAAAGGACCTGAACATACACTTCTCCCAGGAGTACACATGGATGGCCAATAGATATATGAAAAGATGCTCAACATTACTAGCCATCAGAGATTCAAACTAAAACCATAATGAGATATCACTTCATATCTGCCAAATGGCCATTATTAATAGATCAACAACAACAACAACAAAAAGGTGCTAGCAAGAATGTGGAGAAAAATGAATGTTAGTGCACTGTCGGTGGGAATGCAGACTGATGTAGCCTGCAAAATACTCACAGTTTTCCACTGTGAAAACATGGAATTTCCTAAAAAAAATAAACAAAAATGGAACTGCCTTACTGGCTTTTAACCCAAGGATTCCACTGCTAGAAATATATCCTAAGATTCCAATATACCAATTCAAAAGAATATATGCATCTCTATGTTCATAGCAGTGCTATTTATAATAGCCAAGATTTGGAAACAGCCCAAGTGTCCATCAGTGAATAAGTGGATTTAAAAAAACCTGTGGAACATTTACACAATGGAATACAATGCAGCACTAAAAAAGAAAGAATTATGGTACCTTTTTACAACAGCATGGATGGAACTGGAGACTATTATGCTAAGTGAAATAAGGCAGTTGGTGAAAGACAAATACCAAATGGTCTCACTTACAAGAGGAATCTAATGAAAAAAAATAAGCTAATTAGCAAAATAGAACCAGAAGCACAGAAACATGGAACAGACTGTCAGCTGTGAAAGTGGAGGAGGGAGGGACTGGTTGAAGAAGGTGAATGGATTAGTTGAAGAACATACATGAATGACCCATGGACATGGACAATGGTATAGGGATTGACTGTGGGACTATGGGGTGGGCTAAGGGGAGCTGGCAAAGGGGGAAAAACTGGGCCAACTGTAACTGCATAAACAATAAAATATTTAAATTAAAATAAAACAGTTAAACATCCAGTTAGAAAAGGGGTTCCCAAACCTCAGCACACTTGACAATTTGGACCTTTGGGGGCCTATTAATCCAGTCCATCGTATTATGTTTAAGCAGTATTTTTCTCCTACATAGTGGTGCCAATAGCATGCCCTTAACTGTGATGAATAAAAATGTCTCCAAACACCACCAAATGCACTCTAGGGAGCAAAATTTTCCTTGCTGAGAAACACTGAGGTGGAGGAATTGAAGAATAAACTGGAAATGCAAAAAAATGAATACATGATATGAAAAGCAACATTGTGAACCTGGCAACAGAAGCCAAGGCAAAGAAAGAAGAAACCATAAAAATAACATATGGTATAATAAAATCGATGCAAAATAAAATACCAACTCTAAGTTAAAAAAATAATTTAAATAAAGCAGGATAAATATTGTTGATCTGAAAAGTGTATGTCTTCAAGTAAAAATGACTTTTATCTGCCAGGTAAAATCAATTATAAAAGCCATACATATATTCTTAAGAACTATTCAAAAATCTGAACAGGAATTTAATAATATGAACTATAAATCCTAAATATATTACCAATGAAAATATATATTAATATTTTAAAAACTACTCTATTAAAAGAAAAGTATCATAATATAGCATATTAAAATTCAAGCATATCCTGATATAAGAAAAGTATGTCACAACTAACAAATTTGTATTTCTTTTCTGTAGTGAACAGGTTGAAAATATTCCAGAATGCTACATCATAATAGTTGCAATAACTTTGAGAATATGTGAATGAAAAAAAACAAAAAAAGGAGTCTGTCTATATTTGTATGAAATGCAACAGAAGATATATTAAAAGGCTAAAAAATATATACCGAGCATGGTTATCAAAAATTTTAGTTTGAGGCAAGTTTAACCATATTTAAGGAATGGAATTTTCCAGTACTATTATCTTCTCTTAAGCTGAAACTGGCTGAACACTGATCAATCAAGCCAAGTACCATGCTTTTGGCCTTAGTAGGCTTCTATTTGGAAAACAATGTCACGGGGTTTATGTAGACAGATGGATAAATGAACAAAAGCAAGTAACTTTCTAAGCAATCTCTGTATTTGGTCTTCTGCCAAATAGGATTATGTTTCTGTAGAAAACTGCATCTTTTTGCATTGGAGATCAGGGTATTTTCATTCTTCCACTGTTGAAAACTCCTGGCACAAATTTATCTCTCCCTATATCAACTTCTCTCTTAATTTATCTTCTCTGAAATATCTCCATTTCATAGAATGATTATATTAAAAACTTAGGAGTGGGCACTTAACCAAATTTTTTCAGTGTATAAATTATTCCTTGAAATGAAGTTAAATCTATATTTCACTACTAACTTAGGTATTTATTCTGCTGGTATGAGCTTAATTGAGCCCCCCAAAACTCATATATTGAAGCCCTAATACCAGTTCCTCAGAATGTGACTACATTTGGAGACAGTCCTTAAAGCAGTAATTAAGCTAAGAGGATATCCTTAGGGTAAGCACTGTCCAATCGCAGCGATATTCCCACGAGAACAGAAGACAAGGACACAGACACGTGCCAAGGAAGACCAGGTGAAGACGTAAGGAGAAGGCCTTCCACAAGCCAAGCAGAGGCCCCAGAAACCAGTTCCACACACACTTTGGTCTTGAGCTTCTAGCCTCCAAAATAGTGAGCAAATATATTTCTGTTGTTAAAACCACTCAGTGTGTTGTACTTAGAAAATGAATGTATCTATGATAAAGTAAGTTTGGTATTTTGAGCCTTACTGGTGGCTGTTTTCAACACAATTGATTCTGTTTTCTGTGTTTATTCTTATTTCTGTTTAAGTTCTAAAGATTACATATACTTTAAATTTTAGTTAGTTGTACAGACAGGCTAAGGACTCCGTCAGAGTAAAGATGACATCTATACAACTATCTACTCAGTCTCATAGACTGAAAATGCGATGCTTATACTAAACATTCATGTCAGAAAAAACTAGCTTGTTCCCATATCTGACACAAAGGACATTTATCCTCTTTTGTTAAACAATAACAATGTGGGATAACTTCATGGGATAATAGTGAGAATAAAACCAGGTATTTAAGAAAACCCCTAAAAGACTACTAACCATACACTCAATAATCAACATTATACAGAGTCAATTTGAAGAAGACACCTTCCTGCCTAGCAAGTCTACTTTACTAAGAAATGGAAGATCAAGAGGGGAAACTCATCATCAGGTTCTCTTATATAGGAAATTCTCTGTACAACGGCATAGAAGATAGACTAGACAAGGTTGATGCCAGAATGTGAATGCATGACACAAATTGCATGTATAATAAAAACATTTATATAGGGAAGGGACAATCAAGAGACTCGAGTTCATAGACTCATAGCCATGTATTGAGTACCACTAGATTACAGATGCAGAAACAGTGGGACTTAAAAATCATGCGGGAGAATCGATGAGGGCTCCCAAGGAGAATACATGCTGAAAGTTGTGCTTAAAACAATTTGTCTGACCACGCAGACCATGCATTTCCTTGATGTTTTAGTTTTTTTTATTGTAAATCAAGGATAATTAAATATAATTTGTGGAGAAATTGGGAGGATTCATAACAAATGCTAATGTTTTTAAAGAGCTTTAAGAAAGACTAAATTCAGTATCTTATTGCATCTGAGTTCAAGGTATTTCATTCTTCCATTTGTGAGTATCTATTCACATTTTTCAAAGTTACCTTAGATTGAGCTCTAATCAAAGGGGTTTCTGAGAACACTTAATGGGAAAAAAAGGGCATCTGAGAAGACCAACTGGCAAGGCCAGCCCACCATGGCAGTATAAGGAAGGCCACATTTCTGTGATGCAGGTCACAATGAAGAGTTCCTACGAGAAGCAGACAGCCTTTGAATGTCTTTCTCACCAGCCATTGGCCCCTCACTTGTTCATTTCCAGATATTAGAGTAAAAGTTTAGGTCACACCATAAGATAATTAACAGTTAGCTCTGGCTGATGTAGCTCAGTGGATTGAGCATGGACCTGTGAAGCGAAAGGTCGCTGGTTCGATTCCCAGGCAGGGCACATACCTGGGTTGCAGGCCAGGTTCTCAGTAGGGACACATGAGAGGCAACCACACATTGATGTTTCTCTCCCACTCTTTCTCCTTACCTTCCCCTCTCTCTAAAAATAAATAAATAAAATATTTTTAAAAAAGATAATTAACAGTTAACTATAGGAGTAATCCAAAACTCACTAAGGAATCAAAATTGTTCATTAAATCCCTTATAATTTTGATTATAATTAAAGTTACACATTGTTTTGGAATGACCAAATCAATTTTACAATTATGTGTGATATACAAGCTGTCCACATGAAATCCTCGATACACAAAATAAGCAAGGA
This sequence comes from Carollia perspicillata, assembly GCA_004027735.1. Taxonomy (NCBI): domain Eukaryota; kingdom Metazoa; phylum Chordata; class Mammalia; order Chiroptera; family Phyllostomidae; genus Carollia; species Carollia perspicillata. The sequence goes on from PVKM010048697.1 coordinate 4,786, forward strand.
CTTAGAAAATCACTACTCATTATTCTATGGATTTCTGTTTTACTCAGCTCAATCATGTTTACTAAGAAAATGTCCTCGGGGAAAGCAGAATTTAAAATCTCTGCTTCTTAATTGCTGTTATAATAATGCTACCAATGATGCAATTCATTCCTGCAACCATTATGTATTTGTCAAGTACTGTTCTTAGCATGTCTGATTTTGAGGGGTTAAGTGGGACTAAAATGGAGGTATTAAAAACTTTCATCTTTTTTTAATTTTTTTTTGTTTTCTACTGTTTTTTTTAAAGATTTTATTTATTTATCTTTAGAGGGGAAGGAAAGGAGAAAGGGAGAGAGGTATCAATGTATGGTTGCCTCTGGTGCATCCCCTGCTGGGAAGTGGCCTGCAACCCAGGCATGTGCCCTGACTGGTAATCGAATCACGATTCTTTGGTTCTCAGGCCTGCACTCAATCCACTGAGCTACATCAGCCAGGGCTAAATTTTTTAAATTTATTTTATTGCATTGTTCCATTACCGTTTATCTCCCCTCTGTCCCCTCCCCTGCAATCACCACACAGTTGTTCATGTCCATGAGTCTTCTATCCTTTTTGCCCAGTCCTTCTACCCTATAGCCAACTCCTGCAGTGCCAACACTGCGAGCTGTTATCTTGCTCTCTACCTATGAATCTATTTCTATTTTGCTTGTCTGTTCAGTTTGTTCTTTAGATTCCACATATGAATGAAGCCATATGAAATTTGTCTTTTTCTGACTGGCTTATTTCACTTAGCATAATGTTCTTCAGGTCCATCCATGATGCTGCAAAAGGTAAATTTTTTAAATTTTCTTCTTTTTTATGCTCTGAGTAGTGTTACATTCTGAAAATGTCACATAGTTGTTTTATCCATTCTTCTATTAATGGACATTTGGTCTGCTTCCAAATCTTGGGAATTGTAAATAACACTGCAATCAACACAGAGATAATGTCCTTTCAAATTAGTGTTTCAGATTTCTTCAGATAAATTCCCCCAAATGTAATCACTGGGTCATAAGGCAGTACCATTTTTAATAATCTTTATACACATCTCTTATTTTTACAGTGAGTGTCTATTACACACATGCCAAAAAACATTAAAACTGAGTCCAGTGCCATCATTCCTACCCTCATTAAGTCATTTTTCTGGCAATATCACACAATCTTACTATCTTGGACTCTTCCAACTAAACCATCCCTCTTAACAACTCTTGCCTTTTCATCATTAGCATGTCTCACGAGTCATCTTTTGCATTCTCTCCCTATCACTACTGTATAATCAAGGCCTACTGTATAATCAAGGCTTCTGAGAGAGAGCTACCGACTTTGCCTCCTCTCCACTATCTCTCTGCCTACTCAGTCTGCATCACTGTACAGGGTGGTATGAAGATTTGGTTCCAAGTTTCAGCTCTATCATTTACTATTTTGTGGCCTTATTAATGTCACTTAAAACACTAAGTTCCATTGGAATCCACTGGAAAAGATCATACGAAGATATTGTTATTTTTTCTCTTACCATTAACTTTTTTGAAGTCAACCTTTTTAAATATCTCAACTGGATTCATCGTGTTCATTTTTGCCTCAGCTTCTCTTTTCTCTGCTATTCCATCGTTGTGTGCTTTGCTCTAAGAAGCAGGCTAACTTGCTCTAAGAGCCCCTTGTCCATAAGTCTTTCTCTGGTTATCTAATTAAACATATATATTGTAGATTTTACCTCAAATTTCAACAAAATTTTTGCATTTTTTTCTTATAGTGTTCTACTATGATGCAGAACAGTGTTGTCTAAGTGCGAGATTTTCCCGCTAAACTTCCCATTAGACTTCAACACATAGTCAAAATTGTAGTGCATTCCCACCTCAAAACTACCAAGATGAAGATGAAATCATTTTGCTGGCTTTACTAAACGTGATTCATTAATTTGGGCTAAGGAAGAGGCACAGCTTCCCCTAAAGCATAAGACTACTTAGTACTTAAAAACAAGTAAGGTGCTCAGCTAAGGAAAAAGGTGGGAGGGTAGTAGTAAGGCAATATATTGTGTTCGTAGTGATCACCTGCTATGTGCCAGTGTCATGTTTCCAATTTCTTAATCAAAATTTTTGAGAACTTTTAAAGGAGAAATCAAATTTATATCTGTGCAATTGCTTGCTAACAGGAGAGTTGGGCTTGACATAGAAACAATGAATTTTGTTTCTGACTATATTTCTAATGTCTGTCTGTAAAATCATTGTGTCTCTTTTGATGTCTGTCTCATAGTGTATCAAGGTCTTGGAAAAGGATATTGAGTAACTAACAGGTTTCTGATTTGGAAGCTTGTATAAGAAGAAAGAGTATTCATCAAGGTAAACAATTTCATGGGAAAGATGAATTTCAGGATATAAACAAATATATGGAGAATTATTAGATATGAAGACACTGACCGAGTTAGAGAGAATCAAGAGGTGGTTATAAAATTGATTTGTTTGTGGTCGAGCAGAGATGTATTAAGAAGGAAATATTCAAAAGTCATTTAAAATATGTAGTATTTGAAATCACTTTGCAGGGATGAGTTATTATTTAAGAGAGATTGAATACAGAGGTCCAACTAATACCAACATAGAAGCATGGACATAGTTAATGAAGAATTTAAATATTTTACTAGATGCCTATATGTAATTTTTAAGTCAAACGTAACATTTCACTTAGGAACTACTTTGGTTTTTTAACCGTGCTCTATCTTTTTTTTCACTTTTCTTTTGACAGGTGTACACACCTGATATTTTAAGAAATGTTTTTTCTTTAATTAATGCTAGAAATAGTTTGAATAAAACATTTACATATCAACATTTTGCCAATCACATATCTTAATGTAAATGATCTTTTTATTATTACTCATATTTTTCTTACTTTTGGTGTCTAGTTCCAGTGTTCATTGTTTCCATGGCTTAGCTGCAAAATGCAATAACAACCGAATGCAAGATGAGGTGAGTAATTTCATAGTCACTGAAATAAGTTGTCTGTCAAATGTACAGAAATTGGGAAGTGAGGATAAGAACAAACCAACTAGGTTATAGAAACTATTGCAAATTACATAATAAAATCATGACTATGTCCAGGCCTGCAAGAAAATTCCCAAAATGCCTACCACTTAATTTTGTGAGAAATAAATAATTAGTTATGAGTTAATGGTTTCATGTTTGAGTTTTGAGTTTTCCTGCCATTACCATTTTATAAGTTTACAAATACTAGATGCTATTAAACAAAAAATATTCTTGTTAGTAACTATAAACTCCACATCCATGTAGAAAGACACTAAGGAGAGGAAATTTATTCATTAATTTATCCATCTCTCCAGCCATTCATTTGAAAATATTAATAATTCAGAAGTATGGGGAGATGAACATATTTAATTGTTTTTTCTTACCTCAAAAGAACTGTCCAGCATACTACTTAACATACAGTTCACACAACAAATGGTTGTTGGTTAGAAGAGCCAATAAAAGTGGTAATTACTACTAAATCACTTGTCCTGGCTGGGTGGTTCAGTTGGTCGGAGCTTTGTCCCATACACCAAAAAGGTTGCAGTTTCATTTACTAGTAAGGGCACACGCCTAGGTTGCAGATCCAATTCATCAGTGCTTCTCTCTCTAGGTCTCTCTCTCTCAAATTAATAAAAACATATCCCATGTGAAGATTAAGAAATAACAAGAAATTTAAAATAAATGACTTTTACAGTATAAACTATAATGTAATGTGCTAAATGGTATAATAAATTGCTATGAAGACACTGTGTAGTTATAAGAAGGCTTCACAGGAGGATACGACCGCTGAAAGATCAAGAAGTAACTCATGTAAGGCATATGCAGTATTTAAAGATGTGAATAAGGGTAAATATGATGGGTTAACTGTTGATCCAAAATGGCATGAAGAGCGGTTTGTGTATTGTATCTGTTTATTGTTTAAGTGGGTGTCTGGTTCAACTTCTCAAGTCTTGCATTAAGCGAAAAGATCATGGTGTAGTCAACAAATTTCCTTGGAGAGAAACAAATAAAGTAGTCTTCCTGGACAAATACAGGGTCCAATAAATGTTTGATAGTACAAAGCACTTTGTAAAGCATAGAAGTACTGCATAAATAGGAAATACCATTTATTAGTCAAAGGAAATAATTACTTGGAAATTTTACTACTGGGGGAAGAACTCCTAATTACTTCATGAATATACAGGTTTGTCTCCCTTACTGCAGATACTTCAGTATGTGCATCAACTTTCTCTTTCTTTTCCTTGATTGTAAAAATCTGTGTTGATATTCCCTTGTGTTGTGAATATACATAAAGATATCAACTCACCAACAATGCTTGGATATCATTAAGTAGATTAAATTGAATGACAAAAGCTCTTTCTAATAAAATGAAAGTGGTTTTCTTTCTTATTAATTGTATTAAACAAAGTCCTCTCTTGGGATTGAGTCATTAAATTTATCTACTCTATCTATGAAATAGAGTCTTTAGATATTCAACTTGATCAATATAAATGCCTGATTAAGGCAATTCAAACCTAGGTAATTTTCCTATTCAAATGTTACTTGGTTTATTTGATGTACCAAAATTGCTTCAATAAGAATAGAAGGTTTTTTTTTTTTTTACTTTGTACATACTGCAAAGTTAATAAAAAAATTGAACCATAAATATTTCTTAAAGCTATTTTGACCTATTTTTTCTAGGCTCCCAAATACAGATGTAATTAAATGTCTAACTTCAAAAAGCTTAAACATACTTAATGATGATAAGACTAAAACAAATATCTGTGATAAGTTAAAGGTCTCTGTTGCATTATAGAAATGAGCTTTTGTTTACTTTTGTCTTTTTTGTGGGGGAAGTGAGAGCAGGGAGGACATGAAAATTGAACATCGCTGTTTAAACTCACCGTAAGCATCAAAATTAAATGAATCTTTACATAGCATAGATACTAAAATGTGCCAATAGTCCAAAATTAAAAACACCTGTACTGGCTCCCCATTAACCTCACAAATCACTGAAGAACACTTTCAAATCACACAAATCAGATGAAAGGAATCTCAGACAGGAAAATCTTTTAACAAAAAGAGGCAGGATCACAGAAAGCATTGAACAAATTAAAATGTTTCAAAAAAATTTTTAATGTGATGCCACTTCATGTACAGTGTAAGTGGAAAAGCCTTGCAACAGTATCCTTCCGTCCCCATGTGTGACAAGAAAACAGCTCTTCTGAGTTGCTGCCCAGGCATTTTACAGTACCAGACCCAAAATGTAGATATTTAGATAAGGACCCCAACTTAGGGTTCTGGCCACAGATTCCTGCCTTACTTTTCCTGAGCCCCCTCCTAAAATAATTACTCAGAGCTGACATCATGAAAAGCGACCTCTACTCCAACCACTCTCCCTGCAAGCATTCGGTGCAGGCCACCCTTGCTCTCTGTCTCCAGCTCCTCGGCGAGCTGCAGTGGAGGACTGCCACTTCCCTGCCTCAGTACATCCCCAGTTCTGGGATCTGCAACTGATAGATATTGTGACTTTACCTCCTCTTGGTGTGTGTTGAAACTGCACCTTCAGTCAAAAAACCTTGGGATTTTCACAACCCTAAAATTGCAGCTCAAATGCTGAATGAGCTACCTACCAACCGTTAATGGGTGGCTTGCGCCTTTTCATTCAGCAGGTCACAATGTGTATTTTTAATTTAATGCACTAGTTACAACCCTCTCCAACGCATGTACGGTTATTGCCAATCATTTTGCTTCAACACATTAACATAAGACCCATAATACTTTTTGCCACTTTTTAGTTAAGCATATGTAAATATAATTTACATATATCTTATAAATGAGGAAAACTAGTAAATGAATCCACAGGTACGTCAGTTCTAGCACTCTCAGTGCAATCACATGTAGAGGTGGAGCTTGGGGAGATGATTAGGGCATGAGGGTGGAGCCCTCGCGAACAGGATTAGTGCCCTTATAAAAGAGGCTCCAGGGAGTTTGCACACCCATTCCTTCTTGTGCGGTTCCTTGATCTCGGACTTCCATAATTTATGATTTTAATGTGAGCATTTCACCTTGAATGGTGTGCTTGAGCGTGATATCATTATGTTACAGGATTACAAGCTTATTATATTGCAATAAAATATTTTATAACAAAAAGGGACATTATTTATACCAACCCTGTACATTCAGCCCATCTTAATGACCTCATTTGAACTTAATTACCTATAGAAAGACCTAATCTCCATGATCCCCAAATATAGTCACATTCTTACTCTGAGTTAAGACTTCAGCATATAAATTTTGTGGAGACACAATCCAGCCCGTAGGAGTAGGTAATAAATTTGTAAGATAAA
>PVKM010048698.1:0-11128 GCA_004027735.1 Carollia perspicillata
CCTACTCTCTTAATAAATCTCTTTCTCTTTTGAGCCTTCAAAACAATTTGTTACTATTTATCACATCTTGTTTTGTATTCAATTGTTAGTATTTCTCAAAATAGCTTATAAGTTCCTTGAGGACAAAGTCCATATTTTATTCATCTCTGTGTTATTAGTACATCATTGCTTGGTACTTACTTGGTGCTAAATAAATTTATACAGCAGTTTATATATAATAAAGAACTGTTTTAGAATAAGTTTTATTCCATTTAATATTCATAATACCAATATAATGTATTATTACTAATCTATAACTTACAGATAAACAAACTGAGACCTAAAGAAGTAAAAATAATTTTTCATGGCCTATTTTAGCATAAGAGCCAAACCTTAAACCCAGGATCCCTATTGTAAATCCAAATTTAAGTTCATTGTACTAGACTGCAATAAGCAGAAGTATAGTTGGAAATTTGGACTGATACTGTTGGGAACTGCCCTGCCTGGTTTCAGAAGCTGTAACCCCCCATTGGCTAAGACTGAGTGAGTGACCTTCAGTCCACAAGCCACTAAGGAGACAAAGCTTATCTCCCTGACAGGAGTGCTGCTTCTGCTCCTTTTACTTCATCCATAACTGGCCCCCAATGCTTGATTGGTTAGCCTGTAGGTGACCATTCTGCATGGCATGGGCCCAGCCCCCAGTGGCAAACATTTGCTGCAAAATAACTTCCTAAAATCGGTGCTAAACATTCCGAGGATGAGTGTAACCAGTTTAACCACTTTTGCCCTTTTCATATGCAAATATCCCTCTTCTGTGATGTGATTAGCAGCATTGGCTCCTTTGTTTTCTGTAAAAGGTAACCACCTAAAGCAACCTGTGCATAGTAAATGAGGACCATCATGTGATGTGCCAAAAAACCCCATAAAGGCCAGTCACAACAAGGGCCGTGGCTTTTGCTCCCCTTGAGAGAAAGGCCATGCTGTCCCTTTTCCTCCACTGGACGTGGAAGTCCATGTGAATGTCTCATTTCATCCATAATGATGGGTGAGATTCTCCAAGTGGGGAACAACCTAAGACAGGCATGATCACTGGGAGGCCCTAGGGAAGAACTTGGGGGGCTACAGCAAAAGGGGGTGATGGACCCTTGCCCCTCGGCTTTGACATAGCCTGAGTCCTCATTCTGTCTGCACGAAGCCTCCTAATCTCTTGCCGTACATTCCCTGCCCGACTTAAGCCTGAAACAATGACAGAGGGCGGTGCAACTCTGTGCTGGAAAGGGTGAGTTCCCTGGGGGGATCAGGCCAAAGAGAGAATATATAAAATCCTGTAAACCTGCTTTGCTAAGAATGCTCTCAATTAAGTGATAAGGGTGTGAGCAGGAAATGAGTTTGTTTCCCAAAGTTTTGTAGCCTTTAGCTAACAGACCCTGACTCATAGTAGACCCTCAGAGTTCTTTGTACGTTATCTATTGTTTGATCATTACTTCCTGATAATGATTAATAAGCTTTACCTGTATGCCTGTGCAAAACAAACCCAATAAAAGCCCATTGAGGAAAAGGCTCTTGGCTCTTCTCCTTTGAGAGATCAGCCACCTTTCCTCCCCAAGCAGATCATGTGTTGGTAGACTTATTTTCATCTGTGGCGGGGGGGGGGGTGCCCTGTGTGTAGAGCCTCCCCCCCCCACATGATACAATGCCCAACTTTGGTAAAACAAGCATTTCTGATTAATACAACATGCTAGATGTGGTTCTTACTGAGGGATTGTCAATGGCCAAAAGGTTGTTGATCATTCCTACTGTTCTCTGAACAGTAGAATAAGAGTAAGAATACAAACAGCTCAGGAGGAAGAATTTTGTCATGTTCATATCTGAAGCAACCATTGCATCTGTATGGACTTGAATATAAATGATGTTTAAGAATTATCGTTATTATAATGGAATATATTCCCTTCCCATCCCGTCCCTTCTCTTCCCATCCCCGATCCCTAAACATGTTATCAAGTGTTTATGAAAAAAAAGCACACACAGCTTGACTGGTTCCCAGGATTAGTCATTCTGTTACTGGAGGAGAGGCATGGACAGGCTTTATTTTCTCCCAGATTTTCTCCCCCCATTGGCTGAACATCCTCCTATTAAAGTCATTAACCACAAACATGGGTGTCCCTTCCGGGAGGTCCTGGAACAGATGTCATTGCATTGCCCATGTTTACTTTTCAGTATAAATATCATTTGTTCCATCTGCAATAGTCTAGGCTCTTCTCTTTAATTATTCACTCTGGTGTTTACAGCCTGTTTTTTTTTTTTTCTAAATGTGTTGCCTTCTTCATCCAGCTAATTAAAAGGAGAGAGGGGAGGTTGGCGAGTTAGAACTGTATGCTCTGTGTTCCCCGCTATATGTTCTATGTTGCTCGCTTTTCCTGCTGTCTAATCAAACTATAATTCTTGCTAATTTAAGAATACCCAGCTTTGATTCACATATATGAAGCCTTCTATGTTTCTACCCTCTGCATTCCTATTGCAACTTGCAGTGACACTGACTGATGCTTACTTAAGCCCTGGGCACATTTTAAGTACTTGAATGAATGTAGTAGATTAATTACAAACACAGCCTTGATTCTTCCATCCCCTCAGGTATCTACATCTATTTATCCATCAATAGGTTAAGATTACTTCTTTGTCCAGCCCTTGGATCTAGGCTGATCTTGTGTTTTTCTTTGGACTATAGAATGTGTTGGAGTGGACATTATGCCAGTTCTGAGTGTATGTCTTCAGGGGCTCTGTGCACCTTCATGCTTTCTGTTTAGACCGCACCACCACCACTATATGAACACGCCTGGACTACATGCTGGGAGATGTGATCCATGTAGAGGAGAGGCCAGTTGTCCTTGCTAAGACCATCATAGGCCAGTCTATAGTAGCTGACCCCCAAACATGAGAGAGCTCTCTACCCAATCTGCAACTGGTTGCAGATGCAAGAATGAGCCAAGCTGACACTAACAGAAACATTCAGGTGTCCCATAGATTCAAACAATGATACGCACTTATTGTTTTAAGTCATTGAATTTTGGGTGGATGTTTCACAGCAATAGCTAATTCATACAATGCATTATTACCTCATTTAAGCCCCCTTGTATGTGATATTATTAATATTTATACTTAATGACTAAGGCAATTTAGGGTTGGCAAGATTAAGTTACTTATTCAAGTTCTCATAGTAAGTGACAGGGCTAGGTTAGGAGACACAATAGTCTTATCACAGAGATTGTGTGCTTAAATATTATGTTATACTATTCCCTTTTAGGAGCATATAATTTATAACTTAATTCACTGAATTATTAAATCTTTAAGGGAAATGATTTAGCTCATTCCCCTTGATTTCTGCCAGAGGAGTTAGAAACCCAGAGTTTACTGATTTGTGCAAGATCATAAAGTCAAACCATAGTCTCAGGTTTTTTTAAATTGTTCCTTAATGCCGCATAATTTATCTTTCTTCATCAAAAACATTTGCATTTCCACTGGATGACTGCAAGCTTCTTGAGGCCTAATTTTTTCTCTATGTTCCCCTTGGCATCTAGCATAATGATTACTTCAGGCATTTCACATATATTTAGTATTGATTATTTGCCTGCTTGAATATGTTTACTTCTGAAATCATCCTTACCTGGGCAGCAGGCAGAGTGGCTATGGCCAGCAGTACTAAATGGAGGAGGCTGGCAGCCAGATGTTGGTGCCAGTATGAGAGCCGTCTGCACATTCTCAGACCCAGATGGAAAGTCATCTTCTTGAATCATTATATTTTTTTTCCTAAGAAGCACAACATTTATTATTCACTCAGTTACTGAATTTTGTTGATGTGCTGATGAAGAAACCCCCCTCTCCCAAACTGGGTGAATACAAATTGTCCTTTCATGAAGGAATACCTAAGTTCTAGACTTCACTTTCATACAATCCTTGCTGAGATTCTCCTGTAAGCACTGGTACAATTTGAACAAAAAATAAATTGGCTAAGGGCAGGGAGCATCACATTTAACCCGGATTCTTAGCATTTGGCTATTTCTATCTGTACTTTCCATACGCTCCAAATTCAGCTATGTGATAGCATCAATTCAGCTGATGATGTGAAAGGTAGACGTACTCTAGGAAAAAAGACCTTAATTACACTTTTTTTCCCTGTTTCTTCTTGTCCTTAGTCTTTGCAGAAGAGCATAGCAAAGGAAAAAATATTACTGAAGTTCAGTAATTTTCTTTCTATAATACAGAACCTCCTCTATGAAATCTCATAGAAGGTACTCCTAGTCATTCCATAGTGCAACTAAAGATTTTGACATACTTAGGGGAAAAAATCCTTCTTTCTTCGCAGTTTCTTCCCTTTGACCTCTCCTATTGCTCTTATATACAACATATGTGACTTAATGACTAATTTTTTAGAGATTGGATTCTAGTCATGTGATAAGATGACAGCAGAGTCTCATGTAATTTAGGCCAACAAAATATAAAATATAAAAATGTTATATTGTTTTCTAATTTATATTTAGGAAAATTTTAGGAGCTTAAGATTGACTCACTAATCTGATTGTGTGATAATTTAAAAAATCAGTTGGTGTTTTTTTTTCATTTGTGTGTCAAACTTTCTAATTTTGAATTGCTACTATTTCAGAGTAGTATAGAAGAAAGTACTGAATGATAAGATTGGGGCAGGAGATCTAATTCCTTTTATTATCATTCTCTATAAACTGAACTCTCCTAATGCATTGTGTTTCTTTACCAAAACGGGCTCTTTCTCTTTCTCTTTCTTTGCTGTCTTGCCAAGTGGACACAGCCTAAGGCTTGTGATTAGAGATCACATACTGACTGACATCAAGAAGGTGCAATTGAATCTTGTTAAAATTCTCCTTGTTAAAGAACAAAGTGGCTCCAGTGTAGTTTTATAGACATTGTTTGGGGTAAAGAAATGTAAAAGTAACATTCTAATAACTTGGGAACATATTTAACACTTCAGTGAATTTTATGTTGTTGTGTGTCTGTCTTGTACACAGCTATACTTAACTGTCTGGACCATAAAATATACTTACATAAGAATTACTAAATATAATTGTTGAATCAATAAAATAAAGCAAATTACATGTTTCTGTAAAAAGAATGCTCTATATGGGTACCCACGCTTTAATGAGCATAGAGAGATGGAAAAGATGTGTGTGCGTGTGTGTGTGTTGTATGTAGACACGTATTAGCATGCTAATGTTGAATAAGCAAAGAGGCTGATATTGAAGGGTGTGAGGAATAGGGAAGATTATTTTTTCTTTATATTCACATTATTTTACTTTTCCTTAAAAGAGCATTTTAGTTTTATAATTTAAAAATGTTATGGAGGAATAATTTAAAAAATAATATGAAAATGGTTTAAAGAGATGTAACTAAAATATTGGCAATGATTATTGAGATGGAGGTTATGAATTTATTTATTTTACTTCATTATACTTTTCTCTACATTTAAATTGTTTGCCTATCTTTTTAAAATGTATTATCTTTATTATATTTTTCCATTACCATTTAGTCTCCTTATACCCACTCCCCCAGTAATCACCACACTGTTGTCCATGTCCATGAGTCCTTTTTCATTTTTGCTCAGTTGCTCCACCCCCTAACCTCCCCCCACCCCTATCTATCTTCTCTTCTCCATCTATGAGTCTATCTCTGTTTTGTTTGTTAGTTCAGTTTTTTCATTAGATTCCACATATGAGTGAAGTCATATGGTAGTTGTCTTTCTCTGACTGGCTTATTTCACTTAGCATAATGTGTTCTCCAGGCCCATCCATACTGATGCAAAGGGTAAAATTTTCTTCTTTTTTACAGTAAGTAGAATCCAATTGTCTAAATGTCCCATAGTTGTTTTACTCACTCATCTATTGATGGACAATTGGGCTGCTTCCATATCACGATGATTGTAAATAATGCTTCAATAAACATAAGAGTGCTTATGTTCTTTCAAATTAGTGTTTTGGGTTCCTCCAACTATATTCCCAGAGGTAGGATTGCTGGGTCAAAAGGCAGGTCCATTTTTAATTTTTTGAGGTGCTCCATACTGCTTTGCACCAGTCTACATTCCCACCAACAGTGCAAAAGTGTTCCCCTTGCTCCACAGCTTCACCTGAACTTGTTATTGATTTATTGATGACAGCCACTCTGATAGGAGTGAGATGGTATCTTATTGCAGCTTTAAGTGGCATTTCCCTGATGATTAGTGACATGGAGCATTTTCTCATATATCTATTGGCCATCTGTATGTCCTCTTTGGAGAAATGTCTTTTCAGGTCCTTTGTACATTTTCTAATTGGGTTGTTTGTTTTTTGGACATTGAGTTTTGTAAATACTGTATAAATTTTGGATATTAACCCCTTATAAGATGTATTGGCAAATATGTTCTCTCATTCTGTCATTCTGGGTTGTCATTCTCTCATTCTGGGTTGTCTTTTTATCTGGTTGATGATTCCCTTTGCTGTGCAAACACGTTGTAGTTTTATGGAGTCCCATTTGTTTATTTTTTATTTTGTTTCCCTTGCCTGGGGAGATATGTCCAATAAAAAATTGCTACAAGCAATGTCCAAGATTTGGCTGCCTATGTTTTCTTCTAGGATTGTTATGGTTTTGAGTCTAGCATTTAAGTCTTTGACCATTTTGAATTTGTTATTATGTGTGGTATAAGAAGATGGTCTAGTTTGATTTTTCTGCATGTTTCTGTCCAATTTTCCAAATACCATTTATTGAATAAACTAGCTTTAGCCCATTTTTTGTGCTTGCTTCCTGTTGAATAATTAATTGACTATAAAGGTGTGGGTTTATTTATGGGTTTTCTGTTCTGTTCCATTGATTCATGTGTCAGTATTTATGCCAGTACAATGCTGTTTTGATTATTATGGCCTTATAGTATAGTTTGATATTAGGTAATGTGATTCCTCCAACTTCATTCTTCTTTTGCAGCATTGCTTTTGCTATGCAGGGTCTTTTATGGTTATATATAAATTTTTGAAATATTTGTTCTAGTTCTGTGAAATACGTCATTGGAATCTTGATAGGAATCATATGGAATTTATAGATTGTTTTGGGTAGTATGGACATTTTAATGATATTAATTCATCCCATTTATGAACACTGTATGTACTTCCACTTATTTGTATCTTCTTCAGTTTTTTCTTCAATGTCTTATAATTTTCTGAGTACAGGTCTTTTATATCCCTTGTTAGGTTTATTCCTAGGTATTTTACTCTTTCTGAAGCAATAATGAATGGATTTGCTTCCTTAATTTCCTTTTCTGTTAGTTCATTATTGGCATATAAAAATACAAATGATTTCTAAATATTAATTTTGTATCCTGCTACTTTGCTGAATTCATTTATCAGTTCTAGTAATTTCTTGGTGGAATCTTTGGGGTTGTCTATGTGCAGTTTTATGTCTTCTTCTTGTCTGATTGCTGTGTCTAGGACTTCCAGTATGTTGAATAAGAGAGGTGGAAGCAGATACCTCGGGCTTGTTCCTGATCTTAAAGGGAATATTTGTAGTTTCTGCTTATTGAGTGTGATGCTGGCAGTGAGTTTGTCATATATGGGCTTTATTGTGTTTAGGTATGTTCCCTCTATTCCCACTTTGCTGAGAGTTTTTATTGGAAATAGGTGCTGGATTTTATCAAAAGCTTTTTCTGCATCTATTGATATAATCATGTGGTTTTTATGCTTCATTTTGTTTATGTAGTGAATCACATTTATTGATTTGTGAATGTTGTACCATCCTTGTATTCCCAGAATAAATCCCATTTATTGTGGTATATGATATTTTGATGTTTTGCTGTATTTGGTTTGCTAACATTCTGTTGAGGATTTTTGCACCTATTTCATCAGTGATATTGGCCAGTAGCTTTCTTTCTTTGTAGTATCTTTATCTGGTTTTGGAAATAGGATAATGCTGGCCTTGTAAAATGAGTTTGGGAGCCTTCCTTCCTCTTGAATTTTATGAAATAGTGTGACAAGGAGAGGTGTTGGCTCTTCTTAAAATGTTTGGTAAAATTCACCTATGAAGCCATCTGGTCCAGGGCTTTTGTTTTGGGAGTTTTTTGGATTACTGCTTCAATTTCACTAAGTGTAGTCTGTCTATTCAGATTCTCTGATTCTTCCTGATTTAGTTTTGGAAGGTTGTATGTTTCTAGGAATTTATTCATTTCATCTAGGTTGTCCAGTTTGTTGGCATGTAATTGTTCATGATATTTTTTATAATACTTTGTATTTCTTTGGTGTCAGTTGTTCTTTCTCCTCTTTAATTTCTGATTTTATTTATTTGGGTCCTTTCTCTTTTTTTTTCTTGATGAGTCTGATGAAAACTTTGTCAATCTTGTTTATCTTTTCAGAGAACCAGCTCTTAGACTCACTGATCTTTTGTATCATTTTTTTCAACTCTATTTCATTTATTTCTGCTCTGATCTGTAGTATTTCCTTCCTTCTACTCACATTGGGCTTTGATTGCTCTTCTTTTTGAGGTTTCTTTATATGTGAAGTTTGATTGTTTGTTGAGCTTTTTGTTGTCTTTTGAGGCAGGCCTGTAATGCTATGATTTTCCCTCTTAGGATTGCTTTCCCAATGTCCCATAGATTTTGGATTGTTGTGTCATCATTTTCATTTCTTTCAATGTATCTTTTGATTTCTTCCTTGATCTCATCGTTGACCCCTTCATTATTTAATAACATGTTATTTGGTTTCCATGTATTTGCATGTTTTCGGTGTTCTTCTTTTGATTTATTTCTAGTTTCATAGCATTATTGTCAAAGAAGATGCTTCATATTATTTCAAGCTTTTTAAATTCATTGAGATTTCTTTTGTGTCTAACATGTAGTCTATCCTAGAAAACATTTCATGTGAACTTGAAAAGTATGTATATTCTGCTGCTTCATGGTGAAATGCTCTGAAGATATCAATTAAATTGATTTGAGCTATTGTGGTTTTTAAGCCCACTGTCTTCTTGTTGACTTCCTGCCTGGAAGATGAATTCACCTAAGTCAATAAGGTGTTAAAATCTCCAACTAAAACTGTATTTCTGTCAACCTCACCTTGTATGTCTTTCAAGATTTGCTTTACATATTTAGGTGTTCCTATGTTGGGTACATAAATGTGTACTAGGGTTATATCCTCCTGTTGGATTGTTCTGTTTATCATTATGTAGTGTCCTTCTTTGTCTCTTACTATGGCCTTGTTATTAAAGTATATTTTGTCAGATATAAATACTGCTACTCCAGCTATTTTTTATTTTCCATTTGCATGAATATCTTTTCCCCACCCTTGACTTTTAGTCTGTGTGTCTGTGTGTCTTTACTTTTTGATCTGAGATGGGTCTTTTGGAGGCAGCATATATGTGGCTCTTGTTTCTTATCTACTGAGGTACCCTCTCTCTTTTGGTTGGAGCATTTAAGTCATTTACATTTAAGATAATTTATTGACAGATATATACATAGTACCATTTTATTGTTAGACTGTTTTTCTCTGTTTTTTTCTTTCTCTTTTTTTTTTCTACTCCTCTTCCTCCTCCCTCTCCTCCTCCTTCCTCTGCCTTCTTCTTCTCCTTGTCTTTCTCCTTCTTCTTCCAAGCCTTTAACATTTGTTGCAGTACTGGTTTGGTATAAACAAACTCCCTTAGCTTTTTATTTTGGGGGAAGCTCCTTATTTCTTCTTCAATTTTAAATGATGGCCTTGCTGGGTAAAGTAGCTTTGGTTGTAGGTCCTTCTTTTTCATCACCTTGAATATTTTATGCCACTGTCTTCTGGTTTGAAATAATCCTGACGAGTAACCAGATGACAGTCTAATTAGTGTTCCCTTGTAGGTAACTACCTGCTTTTCTATTGCGGCTTTTAGTATTCTCTCCTTGTCTTTAAGCCTTGTCATTTTAATTGTGATGTGTCTCTGTGTAGGCCTCTTTGGCTCCAACTTGTTTGGGACTCTCTGAGCATTCTAGACTTGTGTGTCTTTTTCTTTCACCAGATTAGTGAAGTGTGTGGTCATTATTTCTTCAAATAGGTTCTTGATCCCTTGCTTGCACTCTTCTCCTTCTGGTATTCCCATGATGTGGATGTTGCTATGCTTCATGTTATGCAAAATGTTTCTTAAGCTCTCCTCATTTTTTTAATTGTTTTTTTTTTTTTTTACTACTCTGCCTGGGTGTTTTTTCTACCTTATTTTCCAAATCAGTGATTCAGTCCCCTGTTTCATCTAACATACTGTTTATTCCTTCCAGTAGATTATTTACCTCAGATGTTGCATTCTTTATTTCTACTGATCCTTTCTTTAAGATTTCTATGTATTTTTTCATGCTGTTGAGTATCTTTGTAATCATTACTCTAAACTCTCTACCTGATAAATTGCTTACTTCCATTTCACCTAGTTCTTTGGGAAAATTTTTTGGTCTCTCGTGGGGTCTGTTTTTTTTTTTTTGTCTTCCCATTTTGGCTGCTTCTTTGTATTTTCCACCTTAGATGTTAAACTAATCAACCATTATACTGATCAGTTGCTAATACAATCAGTCTGCAATCTTCAGTCAGGTTTAAGCACTGGTGGGGCAGAGTAATTCCTGTGGACAATGTTGTAGCTTCCCCTCAGTCTGATGCCATTCAAAGAGGAGTGCTCTGCCCTAGAGAGATGGCTCATGCGCTGTAGGGAATGACTCAGCACATGGACCCTGGCTGTTCCGGGATCCCTCAGTTGTTCCCTCAGTTACCTCCCCAGAGCCACCAACTCCAGACTATCCTCAACCATCTTCAGTTGACTCTGTCCTTCCTTTGATGACACCTAGAGTAAGTGGCTACAAAAGAAATTTTGTGTTTTGGCCCTTTAAATGTCTCTCTGCATCTCCAGTCATCTCTCTCTGGCCAACAGAACCTCTGCTGCTTTTCACAGTTGGATA
Source organism: Carollia perspicillata (assembly GCA_004027735.1). Lineage (NCBI taxonomy): Eukaryota > Metazoa > Chordata > Mammalia > Chiroptera > Phyllostomidae > Carollia > Carollia perspicillata. Next base: position 10,916 of record PVKM010048698.1, read on the forward strand.
TTGTCTGGGTTTCTTTCCAGCTCTGATGTTTACGCCGAGGAGCCCAGCTTGGGGTTTAGAGCCCACAGTTCCTGGGGGAACCCTCCAGCCACTGAAATACCTGTCTGGAACTTCAGCTGCCACCAACTGGAGCTCAGCCAGCCCTCTCACATAGCCTCTGCAATCCCTACCAGTCAAGTTGTGCTGAGGTGTTTTCTTCTGTCTGTCTGCAAT
>PVKM010048699.1:0-11132 GCA_004027735.1 Carollia perspicillata
AACAGAATTTTTTGGGGGGAGCGTGATGATGCATTGATGATGTTTTCATCAGAAGTAGCACTATTTTCCTCATGAATTTAGCAAAGTTCAAGAATAAATGGGTGTGTAAGAGGTATAATGACGCCTTTGGCATCATTCCTTACAGCCCAGAAGATTAGAAACAGAACAGTGTTTGGAAACTTGCCTTACCAGTGGCCAATGAAGAAGATGGGCTACTCAAGACATTATCATATACAGAGGGGTATTGATTCAGGAATAGACTAAGTAATCAGTGAGCCAGAATATAACATCTAGAATGGGATCAGTGTATGCGTGGGGATATAGATATGATAAACACATTTCAAATCAGTGGAATAGATGAACTATTCAATCCTTGTGTTGAGACACTTAGTTGCCCATTTGGAAAAAATGTTTTATTAGATCCCTACTGTTCCCCCAAATCAGAGGGAGTAATAATTAAATGTAACAAACACAAAACAATGATGACAAAGTAACAACACCATAAAAATCCTAGAAGAAAATATAGAAGAATTTTTCATGCTTTTTAACCAGAGAAGATATTTCTAAGCAAAACACAAACTACCAAGTCATAAATAAAAAAAGTGACAAGCTTAAGTATATAAAAATGAAAATCTTTTCTATAGTTAAACAAAGATCCATTTTAAGAATGTTAAAATACAAGTAATAGCTGTAAGAAAATATTTGCAATACATATGATATTAAAAGAAATATCTACAACATGTAAAGTTCTTTTTTTAGAACCTTTATGATCAGGCATTTGTATTGAATAAATCCAAAAAAAATATTTCAATGGAAAATTGAACAAAGGGTATGGTGAGGCAATTTGTTCTTGGAAGATAAAACATAACTAGGTAATAAACACATGCACAATCTCACTAGCATTCAGGGAAATGCAAATTAGAACAAATTACCATGTTTTTTATCCATTAAACTAGCAGAAATTGAAAAGTTTCTCATGTCTGATGGTGAAGATGTGAAGTGCATGCTCATATACTGTAGTGGAATGTAAATTCTTATAATCCCTATCCAAATTTAAAATATGCAAACTACTTAACCTAGCAATCCATTTCTAAAAACAATCCTAAAAATATTTGCACATATGTTGAAAGATATAGTATAAAAATGTTCATAACAACTTTTCTTGTAATAACAGAAAATTGGAAACATATTAAGAGTTAATCAACATAACATAATAATAAATATGGTACTTCCACATATGGAATATTGTGCTGCCATTAGTGAGACATAACTATAGATAGAAAGAGGCTAACCTCAGGATATGTAGCATAATCCTATTTATGTAATATCTCGCTATATATGTACGAGGTCTATCTGAAAAAAATGAAACCATTGTTAATACAATGGGGAGAATGGTGTGCTGACATTGATATAACCTGGCAGCCAAGGACAGTGGACTGGAATGCACATGTGTGAACAATGATGACTTCACTGTACTAGTCAGTGGGGGCAGTAGACACCACTGAGTGAGCATGTGTACTGTGTGGCCATCACATTCAAAATGACTGAGCAAGTAGATTAATGAATCTGCATCAAATTTTGTGTGAAGCTTGAACATTTCTCTGTGGAAACTATCCAGATGATTCAGAAGGCCACAGCTATGAGCAACTGGTGATTGGCAGCTTCATCATGACAATGTTTCTGCTCATACATCAAGTCTTATGCAGTGTTTTGGTGAAACATCAAATCACCCAGGAGACTCAGCCTCCTTACAGTCCAGATCTGGTATCTTGTGACTTCTGGCTTTTTCCAAAACTAAAATCACCTTTGACAGGGAAGAGATTCCAGACTGTCGATGAGATTCAGGGAAATATGATGGGGCAGCTGATGGTGACTGGAAGAACTGTGTGAGGTCCCAGGGTGCCTACTTTGAAAGGGACTGAGGCATCACTGTCCTATGTACAATGTTTCTTGTATCTTGCATCTTTTTCAGTGAGTGTCTCTCTTTCACATCACCCAGCTGGATACTTTCTGGACAGATCTCATCCTATGTGTGTAGTGCCTGGAAAAACTCTGGTAGGATACACCTCCAAACTGTTAATAATGGGAAGTGTAGTTTGGCTTTTGTTTTTGTAGCTTCACAACAACTCTGTGATGTGGTAAGACATGTTTTAATTCTAATTTTTTGCAGATGGAGAAATTCAGACTTGGAGAGGCCAAATGGCTTTTTCAAAATCAGGCAGAATCTGGGGCTAGAGTCTGCACCTAATTATTATTCTTCTGACTTTTGATTCTTTTTCTCAGGAGCTGAAAAAAATTGAAGGTTGGATCATTTTTATTTCAAAAACTGCCAATTTTTACCTACTTTTAAAAAATGACTTTTCACAGGCTTTTTCCTGTGAAACAAACAAACAAACAAAAAACTAATTTGCAATGGATTGGCATTGAGAGATAAACAGCAACAATAACAACAGAAAACCCAGTAGCTCTGCACAATTTCCTATGAGGTGCCTGGCTGCTGATGTAGAAATATCTGCCATCACTGGGACCCTTGGGAAATGAGAGGCACGGTTCCTTGCTCTATTTTGGTGTAAAAGATCTCTTCTTCCAGTTTCTTTTCTCACCCCGAGTAGCCTGCCTCAGTCTCAAATTTTAGCTTTTTGCTTCATTTAGCAGAATCTTCTGGCCTCTAGCTCAGTTCCCTGTCTTTCCTCCTCAACAACTGTACTGCAGTACCTGCTCTGTAGTCACTCAACTAATATTCATTGAATGAATGAACGAATGATTGATTATGGTGTTTCACATGCTCCGTTTCCATCTTTCATTAACGGATAAACTGTGTAGCACGAGAGATTTCAATTCAATATAAAGAAGAAATACCTAACAATGGGACAGGTTTTCTGGAAAGGTTTGTGGATTATCTATCAAGGATGCTTGAAGCGAGTCCGAAGCTAGATAAAATCACATATAAGATCTCTTCTTGTTTCTGGGATCCTGAGATTTTAAGATAAGTGTTGAGTATCTGCTTGTTTTGTTTGGTTGTTTTTGTAGCAGATACTTGAATACTGAGGGTATGTAAGATAATAGCTTTCTTTTTCCTCTGTAGAACTAAACACCTAAAATTAACAAGCTGACAAACATGGGAAAAACATAATCTTAAGGAATCCATGTTAGGACTGGAGGCTGGTGGGGAGCTTAGCGTTTGGCAAGGCAGGGCATAAGACCTGCAAAATCTACATGCCTTTTGCAGTGTACAGACACTTGGAGGAAGTCTAGCTGGATGGGTCACGATATCCAGAGAGAATGGAGACATCAATAGGTGGTAGTCTGGCTAGATAGCAGCATTAGGTCATACATCAAGAGAGTTTTCAAAGACCCATAGAGAATCCCAGACTAGGAATTATGTGGAAATTCAGTAAAAAACCTGAAGCGAAGGTGGAAGCAGGAGGCTGGGCCCCCATCTCCAGACTGGCATTCAGAGCCTTGGATAACTGGGGAGAACCAAGCAGGTGTCAAGGTAAGTACGCAGCACAGGGTGTGAAGTCAGGACTCAGTTCAACAGTGCATAGTAGGAGCCTGGTCAAGATGGAAGGCTAGTTACTAGAAATAGGGCCCAAGGTCAGAGCACAAAACACCAGACGACGGACTAAGATTTTTAAATTGCCCCCGCCTAGACCAGCCTTAGGGTGAGTTCTAACACAGGCTGAGCCCAGCTGACTTTGGCCAGGCAGCATGTGCGAAACCTCATTTCTATAGTTGATAGGCTGGTGGGGCGTTTTATTGAGTAATGCAATACACGAATACAGAAGTTTTTTAAAACAGAAATTGAAATACATAATATTTGATTTTATTGAAAATGCCTTGCTTGTTTTTCCCCTTAAATTTATTTAAGAGGATTTTTGCCAGTGAAATTTAATTTTACGTTGAGAAATTTCAGGGAAGCAGTACATTCCTTTGGTTGTTTTTTTTTTTTTACAGTAATTATTTTCTAACTATTCTTTTACTATGAAACAACTTATTCTCATGGTAGGATTATTTGTTTAACAGTTTTACTTATGGAGATAGAGAAAAAAAATGACCCACTGGTTAATAACAGTTTGAAAATTACCATCAGCATTATACTTTTAAATCTATCTATTTTTAAGCTATCATCTATTTTTAAGTTAATGTTCCTGTGATATGAACCTTACAATAGCATTTTTACAAAAAAAGGCTAACTAATTAGGGCAGTGAGACCAGGGCAGAAAATACAAATAAGATTGGGATTGTCAGGCCTTGCCTTTAGCCATAGTAGTAAAATGGGGTCTCTAATAAAATCATTTTCAAGCCCAGAGATAGTATCAGGGTTTTTTTGGTTTTGGTTTGGTTTTGGTTAACCACCATAAGGCTTCAAGGACTGACTTCCCTTCTTCAAGACTGTGGTCCAGACAGACTCTCCAGGAAGCCAGCATGTAGCATACACGTTTTATAAGTGCTTTGATTCACATTAAGTCTCCCCCACACTTTTGAGCAAAGGATTGGGAGGGAGTATTTGCCATGATTTGTTGAATTTTTGTGCCAGTTGAAGACTATGAATTAATGCTTTTCTGCTATTCCTAAAATTAAAACCCCATGAACTAACCATTTTAGGGTATTAAGCTTTGCTTCAAAATGCATTCTCCACAGAAGAATCAAAGGGCCTAATGCATTTGCTATTTGGGAATAATAAAGCATGAAATGGGGTGCAGGACTTATATATTTACATAAGAAGAAAGAGCTGGAAAAGTTTAGGAAGAACAACAACAGAAGAAGGTGGTACTGCGAGACCAGCTCTGAGAAAGCAGGCATGTGAACTGCTCCTCTTCAAGCCACTATCCCATTTATGACAATGGAGGCGCGGGGCAGATTTTGGAGGCCTCGCCTTTCCCTTTCCTTTGAGTTCCCTAGAACTTATTCTAGATTTTGGCATTTCCCATGCTTTTGCTGTGTACTCCTGGGAGAAGCACAAGGCAAGAAGAAGCAAATGAAAAAAAAGACACATTTGTGTTTTTCAAGTTTTCAGTGTTAATCAGGTAACACCATTGCTGTTAAGAACATAACATATTTTAATAGTTCATTTTTATTATATTTTCTTATTACCAGTTATCTCCCCATCCTCTGTTTTACCTCTGCCCATGCTTCTCCCCACTGTAAGCATCACACTGTTGTCTGTTTCCATGAGTTCTTTTTCTATTTTGCATGATCTGTCCAACCCCACAAACCCCACCCTACCACAAGCTGTCAGATAATATTTAAAACGGGAGAGAAAAAGATACAGGATCTTTAGGAATAGCTGGGATCTAGTTTTAACTTCAAATTGAGTCAACCTAGATATTACACATTATGCAAGAAAAGGTTGTCTGAATCACACATAAATGTGCACGGCCCCTTTTGCAATCTCCTGTACCACCCCGGGGCCCACCAGGCAGTTCCATCAAAGACTCATGGCACCAGGTAGCTTTGTAGCTATGAGTTGAACATCCTGTTAAGACAACTAGGATTTTTTATTATTTGAGCATAAGCATTACAGATAGGATCTCTTTTATTTCATTTATACGTGTCAAAACAAATTCAGAATCAGAGTCACGCTGTGTGCAGTCCCCGAATGAATAGAGGCTGTGTCAGTTAGCATGGGTTTGGCTGTGTGTGACTGATGGCAAGCCCCAAGTTACAGAACCTTACACAAGATTAAATGTTTTTTTTTCTTTTTCAAGTAAAATTAACTCGGAGGTAATGAGTTCAGGGTTGATGTAGAGACTTCATGGTCACCAGGGACCCTGAAGCCTTTGTTCTTGCTGCTTTGCCCTTCTGCGTTTACCTCATGTCCACAAATGGCAGTTCTAATTCCAGCCATCATGTTTCACCTGTAACAACAACAAAAACAAAGCATTCAATGTAAGAAGATTCATGGGTTCTCTATTTCACTTTCAGGGTATGAGTTGCCTTACTCGGGAAGCCATCTGGCAGCATTCAGAGACAATGTAGGATGGAGACTTGCCTGTGCTGCCTTTGACAGCTGAGTCAAGCCCAATGTCGTATGCTGGTTGATGAATTAGTTGGATGATGGTAGTGCAATGCAAACCTGTAACTGTGGTTCTTAAGTTTTAGTGTGTACAATAATTAACTGAGGAGCTTCTTAAAAACACCTGTTCCTGATCCATCTCCAAACTTCTGACTTACACATCTGTGATAGGTCCTCAAAATTTGCATTTTCGACAAGCATCTTAGGACTAAGTTTCAGAAATACTGACCTAGCAATTCAAGAAGCATGAAGGCATTGCTAGACTATCAGATTTAACACTAGAAGAGATGGACTTGACTCATCCCTGCCTTTTATTCCCTTGGGCAAGCTAATTAGCCTCTGAGCTCAGTCTTCTCATTTTTAAAATGGGTAAACAGACAAGTACCCTCATGGGATAGTTTTTTTTATATTAACTGGAAAAGGATATGTGAAAACATACAGTAAATTGCTTGGCATTTAATAAGGATATAAAAAAGTTCCTCCATTGCAGCATCATATGAAGTGGTTCACAGAGACTATTTGCCTAAAAGCTTCATCACGGGTGAAATTCCTACCAAACGTGAAATTCCTACCAAAAATCAGGACTTTGGGTTAAAACATTGTCTTTAGAAAATTCTTGCTCTGATCCAAAAAAGCATCTGGAACTGCTAATCTTTGCCTGGTGCTTCCTGGGGTATGTTCTGTGGAACAGGGGTCCTATGGGACTTTAAGAGGCAGTATTAAAAAAAGGTTTCATGGTCAAATAATTGGGGGAAATACTAGATTAAGCAAACGAAGTTTCTTTTGCGTAAGACTTCTCTGGGCCTTTAATACCTTAACACACATTTGAGTCTACAAAAGGGGGGCTTTGTATAAACATTTTCCAAGTTTAACAGGAAAATCTCTTTTAATGAAGAATCTTAGAGGACTTGGGTCCACAGAACACAGGAAAGACAATGACTTATTTTAGCACACTGAAGTTTTATATGTGTTAGCAGAGAGCAGTGTCTAGGAGAGATACTAGGATGGTAGATTTGGAGGAGAGGGAATAGGGAAAGGCATGGGACATGGGATTCATCCTGGAAGAGCAAGTTCAAGTGAGAAGCTCACAGAAACCAAGGATATCATGATGGTACCAAAGGCCCTAGGATGAAACCCTAAGTAAGAAGGCTTCGAAGACAAAATGCCTTGGTAACAATTTAATCTAGTACCGTTTGGCCCGGGGAACAACGTCCATGCTTCCTTTCTCTGTTCTCGTTTCTCCCTCATAGCTTCCAAGCTGCCTAATTGAGGTCGCTGAGGTCCTCACAATGAAAGTCCATTCCTTCTCCCCTGCACACACAAAAAAGGAACTTTAATTGGACATATGTCAGACACTAGACCTGAAGCTAAGAATCGAAAGATGAACAATGTACTCTTTATGCCCTTGAAGAACTATTGGACTAGTAAAAGAGAAATATAGGTAAATAGATGATTACCTCTGTGTGTTATAATGTTGATTAGGCTGCACATACCACTTACAGTAAATGAGAGGCAGTGTTTCAGGAATTGGAGGTGTCAGGAAATTTTCAGGTGTTAAGTTATGGTTGAGCTAATTCTTGAAGAAATAAGGATTGCCTGAAATGTAGAGGTTTAGAAGCATGAAGGATAAGCGTTTTAAAGGCCAGATTTTCAGCTGTAAGTAGGGAGCACAGATTCGATGGGAGCATGTGGCCCTGTTGTGGTGTAAAGCAGGGGTCCCCAGCCCTGAGCCCAGGACCAGTACCGGTGTCCTGTTTCCTCCCTGCCCGGCTCCACAGCAGAAGGGCCGCAGCAGGTGGGAGTGCCAACAGAGCTTGCCTGAGCTTCCGCTCCGGGCTCCCCGCTTCCCCCTAACCCCCACATCTTCCATGAAACGAAACCGGTCCCTGGTGCCAAAAATGCTGGGGACCGCTGGTGTAAAGAACTGGAGGTAAATTCTTAGAACTGTTGCTAAAGTCACCCTGTAATTAAGAGCTGTTTTCCATGTATGACACAGTGACATTTATGAAAGAAGTCAGTGTTCAGTAAGCTATAGATGGAGGAATCTAATGGGATTTGTGGTCGCCCTGATGGATTCTTTCCAGGCGGGTCTTCTCGGAACCCACGTGGTCACTGCTGGGTCTTGAGTGTATCATCTCTGCTCTCTGCTGAGAGTGCTTTTTCAGTCTGGTTGCCTCTCTATTTTCATCTGAAATTAATGCGCCTTCTAATGAAAGTTCGTTTCATGCATACCCAGTTAAAACTTTCCCTGATTACCATATTCCATGTGCCATCTTTTTCTGAACTGATGAAGTGTTTATGGTCTAAAGCGAACATTAGGCATACAACTCAAGTCATTTACTAGAGTTGACTCTTACATATAAATTATCCTTTAATTTTTTTTTAAACTGACACTTCTTCAAAAAACCAAAAAGTAGCTAGCATTTTTTCTTTGCTAATTTTTTGACTGTGTCCTCTCTTTCCTGGAGGAGCAGAGTCCAAGATTTCAGTTTAACGATTGACTGACAGAGAAAATGGGAACTTTTCCCTAAGTGAGGGAGACAGTATGATATTTGAAGTAAAAAAACTTGTATAATATTTCTTTTTATCCTTCCTGGTTTCAGTATTATTTTTGTTTTTTTTTGTTGCTCACTTTGGGGAGAGCAGCACCTGTAGAGAACCACGAAGCTACTTCCCTGGATGAAAATGGCTCCTAAACGTGAGGGCGAAAAGACAGAGAAGCCACCCCTGCCGCAAAGCAGGTGTACCTGATAAACATCTATTTCTGTTCCACAAGTCTCTATGTACTTAAATATTTTTAAAAATAAAAACTGGGATTTTATGAAATGAAGCTGTTTCCCCTAAAATGCAGGAAGTAGTTTTAAAATCTGTAGACATAAAAGTCTATGTATTTATTAATTATTTCAGTTATGACAAGAGAAAAAACTATGCTGTTAAGGACATAAGACTGTTAAGAGCCACGTAAAGTATATGCCTCCAGCACTTTTTGACAAAATGTAAAATAGAAAAGCAGAAGCTGTCGCCCTCACAACTGCAATAGCTTTAGGGAAAACTTTGGCCACAAGGTCTGCTGCTGCCTTGCCTCCCTGATTTTCTTATTTCAACAATTGCACTAAATTCTGGGTAAATTAATTTTCCTTCAAAGTGGAAGGTTCTTTTAATAATTCCTTGAATGTTCACATCATTGTCATTAATGGGCTTTGTTCTCTTCACTGTAGGATAACTTTTTTATATACTTGTCTTGTCAAAGGCTTTCTTTCTCATGAATAGACATCATAGTAAGTCACTTGAAAAAATATCCTGTAAATATGGATTTTTTTCAATATTATCAACCATTGTCTCATAATTTTCTTTCATAACTCTGACTCGGAATTACAGAAACCCTGGTCATGAATACCAGGTCAAATTCTATACTTGCAGCTTGAAAAAGCAGGTTGATAATAGATACAAAGCTTACTGTAGTTAAAAAATAGTAAAGCATTAGTATGGGTTAGGATTCCAAAGAATTTAGCTTTTAAATTTTGTTCTCATTCTATACTTTCAGCTTTCAACTGAAGATTCAAGATAAAAATGTCAATAGTTAGAGTTCAACAAAATGCCACCCTGGCTGGTATGGCTCAGTAGACTGAGTGCTGGCCTGTGAACCAAAGGGTCGCCGGTTTGATCCCCAGTCAGGGCACATGCCTGGGTTTCGGGCCAGGTCCCCAGTAGGGGGTGTGCGAGAGACAAGCACGCATCAATGTTTCTCTCCCTTTCCCCCTCCCTGCACCTCCCTGCAAAAGTAAATAAAGAAAATCTTAAAAAAAAAAAAAAGAGTTCAACAAAATGTCACTTCTGAAGGTTTTTTAAGAAGATTTTTAAAAAATTAATTACAAAGAGAGGAATGCAGGGTAGTGTAGTGCCCAGATCTATAGGCTCCATGAGTGACAAACCAGACTGAGTTAATCTTCTGACTCCTCTACTCATTAGCTGTATAACTTTTGGTGTTCTCATCTACAAATTGGGGATAATAGCAGCTACTTCAAAGGGATTTTTTTTTTAAATTAAATGAGGTAACCCACATAAAGTGGTTAGCAGTGTCTTAAACCTATCAAGCTAGTTATTACTATTATTATTGTACTATTTTTGTTTTCATTGCCTATATTTTCCATGGGATTTAAAACCAGGAAACCAACTAAGCCCAGGAATTAGAGTTTAGAAACTTACTTTTTAAATAGGGCTCCAAAGAACCATTTTTAGGGTGATAGTACTTTTATTTTGGGGGCTTGGGTAAGACACAACTTCTCCAGCAGAGCTATGTACTTGAATATTATGCTTGTGTGCACCAAGAGGCTGGCCAGCCACATAGAGCAAGTCAAACTTATACTACCCAGTTCTCGGCCTAGAGAAAAAATAGAGTGGATTGAGAACAGCTTTATAGGCTACACACCAAGATGAGTCAACAAGCACTTTATTTATTTGGCTATAGGTTCAGATAATATCGTCTCTAGCTCTTATTCCACTAAGAGGCAGAAATTCAGTTTCCATTTAATTCAGGTTTGCATCTGAATCCTGCAGGGTTTACCTGGCACTTACTTACTCACCAAGAGTTTCTGGGGCTTGAAGAGTTGGGCACAACATCCTTTCTCTGTCCATTTCAAACATCTAACACTATTGCTTTCCGTTTCTACCTGCCCCCTCCTCTACTTCCCCCCAGTGTGGAAAACCTCTATTTAACCTTTGGGGTGAGATGGCATGTTTTTCCACCTAGTCTCCTTCCATTTTTTTTTAATGGATAAACTTTATATCCTGAATCCTTCAGAAATCAGGATTTTGAGTTTAAGCTTGGTATTTCTTTTAAGCAGCCATAAAAAATATGACTGAGTAGATATTTAATGATATTAAAGACAATACTTAAATTTAAGGTGTGATGACAATATCATGGTTATATAATTTTTAAAAGTGAGTCTCTTCCAGATAATACATCTTGTACAATGAAGACACTGGTATGAAAAGAGAAATTACAAAGAAGTCTTTATCTTTGGGAGATATATACTGATTATTGTGGGTAAAATTGTATGATGTCTGGAATATGCTTCCCAAACTTCAGGGCAGAGTGGAGTGGGTAAAGGTG
>PVKM010048700.1:0-11147 GCA_004027735.1 Carollia perspicillata
TACACTCCCTTCCCAGGCATGACCTCAGTGTCAGCTTCTTCTCATTGCATTTCAAATCTGTGCATGGACATCCACAAGAACCCTAGGTGGTGACCAGAGCTTCCCATCCGGAACAGGGCATACTTGGCAACCAGGGCAGGAGCCTGGTTCTGTTGCAGGACAGATGCAGAAACACAAGCTAGAACAGGAGCTGCTGCCCTCTTGGTGATGCTTAATTAGCTTCCTTTGAGACACTTCGTTTTGTTTTTAACACCAAAAACATGATCTAATTTCAGCAATTTTACTGAATACAGAGTCAAATGAGAAAAAAAAATCAATTCTTATATAGTGTAGTTCAGGGATGCCACAAGGTTAAAACTACTTTCCTAATAACATTGAGACATTGTTTGCTGTTTTCACTGTCATTCTCTTGCTAGCATACAGTGGCCCTTTCCAAGGGCTTTGTGTGTTTGCTGACACAAAGATGGAAGGGAGAAGCACTTGGAGAAAGAAGGTCTTATCTATTAAGTCATACATGAGAGATTTGCAAAAACACAAAAACAATGCCACTCTTCTGGCTACTTGTTTTTTGTTTCCTTTTTTTTTGCTTTGGAAAAGAGAGCTATTTTTCATAAAGGTATATGATTTATGTCCATATGTAATGAGTTTCTTATCTCGTTTTAAATGAATTAACAAATACATACTTTCTCAGTTTAAAATTCTAATGCAGTAAATTCTTGATGGCTGTAACCCACTTAAACAAAAGGTCTTTGGGGTCCTCAATAATATTTAGGAGTATAAAGAGGTTGTGAGATCAAACATTTGTGAACTGCTGCTAGCTCTATAGTTTTTAAAATTTTCATTTTATAATGACTTCAGATTTACAGAAAAGTTGCAAAGCTAGTTCATAGCTCCCTTGTACCCCTCTCTAAGTTTCCCCTAATGTTAGCATCTTGCATCATGCACATGGTACATTTGCCAAGATGAAAGAACCAATGTTAGTCTGTTACTATTAACTAAACTACAGATTTCCCCAGTTTTTCTACTAATGACATTATTAGTTCTAGGATCCAATTTAAAATAACACATTCCATTGAAAACATATTGTTTTTTAAACTTTTCAGTTTTAAGTAATTGTCATTTTATGCTTTTAAAATATAGGCACTATGGTGAATGCATGCCATTATCCCAGCCCTGCATTTAGGAATTGTGATATGTAAAGCTCACATATGGTAAGTACAGAACTTGGTGAATGTTCACAAATAGCATCCAGAACAAGAGCATTTCCCAAAAGCTCCTTCAAACCCTAGTTTAAATACAACGTCCCCAAAGAGAACCACCATCCTGCCTTCTAACAGTATAGAATAATTTTGACTGTTTTTGTATTTTATGTAAAAACAGTCTGTTTGTGAGATTTGATAAAGACTAACTGGAACTTTAAGTCAGGAGGGTGTATGGGAAGAGCTGGGGCTTATGGGAGGACTTCTCGTGTTCTATGTGATCCTGAGAACCCTACAGGAAGAACTCTATGTTTATAATAAAACTCTATGGTTCTGACTTCCCTTATATAAATACCCCTCCATCTTGGCGTACAGGCCATAGAACGCTGGTGACTTGCCAAGTCTGCATGCACTGGGTTGCAACCCTTTATTTTTTTCTGAATAAATCCTTTCCTGTGACAAAACACCTAGTAGATATTATTTTTCAGTCGATAGAATCATTCCTTTGTTGCACATACTTGTAGTTCATTCATTCTCATTGCTATATAGTAGGTGTCAGCAAACCGGTTTTGTATAGGGCCAGACAGTAAATATTTTAGGCTTGTGGGCCATATGGTTTCTGTCATAACTATTCAACTATGCTGTTTCAGCATGAAAGTGACCGTAGACAATACATAAACAAATACGCTTTTTAAAAATATTTTATTTATTTATTTTTAGAGAGAGAGGAATGGAGAGAGAAAGGGAGGAGAGAAACATCAACATGTGCTAGTGTCTCATGTGGCCCCCACTAGGGACCTGACCTGCAACTCAGACAGGTGCCCTGACCAGGAATTGAACTGGAGACCCTTTGGTTTGCAGCCCATGCTCAATTCACTGAGCTACGCCAGCCAGGGCAACAAAGTAGCTTTATTTACAGAAAACAGCAGCAAGTCAGTCTTGCCCATAACCCATAGATTGCAGATCCTTGCCTATAGTATTCCATTGTGTGAATATCCACAATTTATTGATCCATTCTCCTGCTGATGTGCATTTGATTAGTTTTCAGTTTGGGGCTGTTATAAATAGTGCTACTCTGAACATTCTAGCATGTATATTTCTCTTGGATGTGTACCCAGGAGTGGAATAGATACTGGGAAACCGTTTCCAATGTGATTGTACCAATTTACACTCCCATCAACAATGGATGAGATTTTCCAGCTATTTCCTATCCTCAGCAACACTTGGCATTGTGTTTTCTTTTAAGTCATTCTGGTGAATATGAAGTGGTGTCTCATTATGGTTTTTTAATCTGTAATTCCCTGAAAATTAATGAAACAGATTGACTTTACGTGGGCTTTTGTGAAGTATGTATTCAAATCTTTGATCCCCATACAAATATGATCAATGCATGCCTGCTATTTCTCTTACTTTTTTCACTTTACATTATTTTATATGAACATTTTCATGTTTTTACATGATCCATGTAATGTCATTAATTTTTTTGCTCAGTCATCACCCATGTTGTTGTATATCATCTTGTTTTCATAATTCACTACTATCAATAGCTTGAATATTTTTGTACAGTATAGGTTTATTGAAGGGGGAGGTCCCTTGGGTTATATTCCCCAGAATAAAATGATCATGCCAAAGATGATGTATACTTTTATAGTTCTTGTTATACATAATAACTGTATATTTTGTACATGTTTTCAATGTTTAAAAAATAAACAGTGTTGACTCTTTTGATTAGAAGGTACAGAAACTGAACTCAAAATAGTTTAAGCCTCAAAGAAAATTTCTGGGGGAAAGGAGGAAAAGAGAATTATTTAATGAGTACTGAGTTTCAGTTTGGGACGATAAAGTTCTGGGGAAGAAAAATGGGGATGGTTGCACAATAATGTGAGTTGACTTAAATGTCACTGAATTGCACTCTTAAAGGGATTAAAATGGTAAATTTTATATTGTAATATATTTTACCACAATTTTTAAAATGGGGGAATTTCTTGGCTCTAGCAGCTGAATCTCTCACTTCAGTCGTGGCTGTATCCAGGAGTCCATGCAATATCATTAGGACTCTGGCCCTCTCAGTTCCATATCTTCTTTCTTTCCTTTGTGTGGGCTTCAGTCTCAGGGAGACTCCCTCCCTATGACAAGTGATGTAGTCACTAGTGTTACTAGATTTACAAACTCCTTAATCCTCAAAATCCTGGAGATTTTACCATGAGTCTCTCCCCAGTGTCCATATCAGTGTTTGGAAAGGGCTCTGATTGGTGGGTTTGGATCACATGCCCATTCTAGGACAATCACTGTCTTCAGGGGGATGAGTTTCTCAGGCCATCTGAATCATCTCGTTATCACAGAACCAGGGGAATGACAGTTTTTACCAGAATTGAGAAGGGAAAGTTCCCCAAAGAAAGAGATGACTTCTGTTACCCTTCTGGTAACAGAAGAAACGGGGCCAGGGGAAAACAGCAGATGTCTACTACATATGGTTTGAATTTCCTGTGTAATTCAAGCACGACCAAAGAGAGCATTTAAATGTTTCAAAAACAATCTACATAATACATGATACATGTACAAACAAAATACATGATATTGGTATTTTGTTTTTATTTTTTACACATTCTAATGCCTTGTGGTTTGACCATTTGGTGGATGGCATTTCTGCCTTTTTGTGAATACCAAACCTAGTAAATTGAATAAACAAATTAATGTGGGTTAAACTGATGAAAGAACGAGTCTTTGTGATTCAATATAGGATCATCATTTTTTGTATGCTGTTTGTGGATGGTATGATCTTGGTGCACTTGAAAAGAGACTGTCTTAACTTGTCTCATATTTAGTTATTCCACATGTCTGTTACATTCATTGCTGCTTATGAAATTGTATTCTGGCCCTGGAACCTGGTGATCCACCCCGACCCCCTCCATTTTGATTACATGAGTTATTCAATCATATAGTACTCTCTAATTTATTTTTGTCTTTCATTTCCCAAAGTGGAATTTTGAGAATTTCAATTGAAATATTTGTTTCTATTTCTTCTGGCCTTTTTGGTCCATTTTCTTTTCTGGACTTTGTTGCAATGGTTTTTATAACACCTACATTTACTTTTGAAAAAATTTTTCATAATTTATTGTACATTTGGCCATTATGTAATGACCTTATTTCTTTCCTTTTTTTTAAAAAAAGATTTTATTTGTTTATTTTTAGGCAAAGGGGAAAGGCAAGAGAAAGAGAGGGAAAGAAACATCAGTATGTGGTTGTCTCTTGTGCACTCCCCACTGCGGACCTGGCCTGCAACCCAGGCATATGCCCTGACTAGGAATCGAACCAACGACCCTCTGGTTTGCAGGCCAGCGCTCAATCCACTGAGCCATACCAACCAGAGCCTTATTTATTTCCTGTACTGTCTTTTGCTATGATATCTGCTCTATCTGCTTCCAAACTAGTAATCCCAACTTTTCTTCTGTTCACATAAGCATATCCTCTAACACTGCTACTCTGTTGATTTTCTTTTGTTTGTGTGTCTCTTATAGCAACAAATAATTAGATTTTGTCCTTTTAACAATAAGGGAGTTGCCTTCTTTTTATAGGACAGTTCAACCTGTTTATATTTAATTCTTTAATTGATGAAATTGTACAATATTCTATTTCCTTTTAAATTTATTTTAATTTTTATTTGTTCTCTGTCTGTCAATTTATGGAGTTTATGTGGGGTATGTAAAACTATTCTTTTCCTTTAGAATTATATAAGAAGATAACCTTATCATATTTGTTTTTCTAACATTTCCAGTGTATTAGGTTTTTACACAGCTGTCTAACTTAATATTTATTCCTATTATTAACTTAGGATACACTGAATTCTCATGCAGCACTGTTAAAACTATAGCTTTAAAAATTTTATTCTCTGCTGTCTGCCCTCCTACCTCCAAATCATTTATGTTTGGTAGATATGCTTATTAAAATTCAACTTGTAGCCCTGCCTAGTGTGACTCAGTGGTAGAGTGCTGGCCTGAGAATCAAGGGGTGGCTGGTTTGATTCCCAGTCTAGGGCAAATGCCTGGGTTGTGGGCCAGGTCCCCAGTGAGGGGTGCGAGAGAGGCAGCCACACACTGATGTTTCTTTCCCTCTCTCCCTTCCCCTCTCTAAAAAATAAAATAAATAAAATCTTTAAAAAATAAAATTCAACTTGTAGTGAGACATAAGTGTATTTCTCAGAATTTATTGATTAATTTTATGTTTCCTCATCAAATGTGTCATTTAGTGATTGTACAATGTATCAATCTCCCATTCACACCTTGCTGTTTGCAGCCCTCTGTTTTCTCTAAATTTTGCCTTTGGGATCCATGCAGAGCTGTGTGCTTGTGCCGCAACACTGTGGGCAAAACATGTAAATTTGTTTTGGCATCATGACCTCCATCTATGTTGAGGACTATATTAAGAAGTAGCTCTATTTAATTGTTTACTGTATTTACTAGAGATTATGTAGAGATGGTTTTGAAAGGTTTTATTTCAAAGAATTTTTAGAGCTTGTTTTTATTTTTTATTATATTTTTGTATTACCATTTATCATCCTTTATGCCCCCCTCCTCTCTGCAATCACTACACTGTTGTCCGTGCCCAAGGGTCCTTTTTCCTTTTTGCTCGATCTCTCCACTGAAAGGTTTTAAAAATATATTTCAGTGCCTATATGTATGTATGTGGGCCTAGGGGAAAAATTTTTCCTTAGTAATAGTGGAATTGTGTAATTGACTGCATTTCTATTTTTGATTGGGCTCCTGACAAAAAATGTCAAATTTGAAAGTCACCTCTAAAAACAGTATGCAAACTTATGTCATGAATTTTAGGCATGAACCTCAGCTTCATGTTATTTTTCCTGTCTTGTTTTCCTTATCATCCAATTTCTTCACTTTGCTTAGAAAAAAATTTGGTGACAAAAATTCTTGTTGTAGATACCCAATATATTTGTGTGTTTTGTATACTACTAGAATGCCTTTTGGAATGAGATACATTTCAAATAAAAACAAATAATAATGTTCTTATGTATATATTTTCAGTCTGCTCAATGGATATTTCTGGACAGATTGACTGAGCATCTTTAAATTTATAGCTCATCACCTGTGGACACTCACTGTACTAGAATTATGTAAGGTGGCAGCTTTGTTTGATAATTTGTGTAGGTGAAATAATACTCTTCAATGTTTATGATAATACTTAGTGTGGTTCTGTTGTTTCCACAAAGACCTTACATCCAAGGAAGCACAGAGAACTAATTTCTGATATGATATTTATAAAATGATCTTACATGGCCTTTGGTATCTATTTGATGAAGGATTTTCAATGGTCAATTTAATGTTCACTGTAATGTTTGAAGAATAACGCTGCTTTGCTGCACTTTCATCCAAGTTGGTGGCTCAAGTTGATTGGAGCTTCTAGTTCATTTTCACTAGAAATCCAAACCTCTGTGTTGAGGCTTTGCCAATAGTATTGGGTCAATTGCACATTCTACTTTCTTATTGTGGATAAAAGTGTAGAAGGAGAAATATTTATTACTTTAAGTGCTGTTGCTCAGCACACAGTAATCACCCATCTCCATTGTTAACAGAACCATGATTTTGTCTGGGCAACCATGTGCCCATCCTCAGGGGTAAGAAGGCTTGGGTTCAGCTTTTAATAGCTGTCTTTTTCACCTTCTCTAAAGACTTGCTTTCCCATTTCCCTTTACAGTTAAGAGTAGTCACGTTGAGACAGGATAGTAAGAGGGTAGGAAAATCCCCTGGCAATGGAGTAGGGAAACTGAGGCAGAAAGCTGAACACAATGGCCAATCAATTTACAGCCAGGTGCAGATTTTCACCGGGGCGACTGCCTGGCAGGGGGCAAAACTGGGAAAACAAGGACCTCACCCCTAGGGTAACCTTTCCTCCTGAGGCCTTTCCTCCCTGGAGATAATATTCAGGCTTCGGTAGTTTTCAGCCCCAGGTCCAGAAAAGCTGCAAAACCAGCAATGTGACACCAAGATCAGTTTAAATGACTAACATGACCCCCTGCCCTGTCACTGACCAATCAGTGGAGACCATGACCCTGAAAGGGCACGCTTGGAGAATTGATGAATATTCTACTGAAACCCTCCCCCTCAGACCCCCTCTAAGATTCCCACCTGCAAGGAGAGAAAAGCCTCAAGACAAAGGATTCAGATCGCCCTCCCTACTCTTTTCCCCTTCTTCATCTTCCACTTTTTCTCTCACAGGAATGTATCTCCTAAGTTCTAAGGGAATGAGCAGCTGGCAGCTTGTCCCAGGCTGATCCCCTGAACCTGTCCCCAAATCCCCCTTCTGCTTGACTTGCCACTGAGCTAAGGCAGCCCAGCCTAGGCTCTCCTGTTGCTTCTTCTCTGCTAAGCCCTTCCTTGTTTCACTGTCCTCAACTTTAATAAATGGATCCTCATAGTCACCTGGACTTGTGTGAAATCTTTCCTACACAGTCAAGAACCCACACACTGCAGCTGGCCCTAGGCAGACCCAGTCAGGGACAGGCCCCTGTCTGGTAACAGTGTGATCTATCAGTACCAATAAGGTTCAAGGAGAAGTTTGTTGGAAGGCTTCTGGAAACATTTTTCTCTTGCTGGTAAAAAACAGAGATGAGGAGACGGTGGTGGCTTCCTTGTATGCACCCCCTGCTTCTTTCCTTTTAATATGCACAAAGTCATTGTCTGCCTTCTCGCAGAAGCCTGAAGATAAGGAGCCCACAAGCAATGCTGATGGAATAGAATGTAGGAAATCACCAGCGTCTTCAGTGATGTTATCTGGCAAACCAACTCTGAGCCCATCTACCTCAGACCAGTAATTAAGCAAACAGTGAATGTCTTTATGTTTTAAGATTGTGGTTCTTGAAGTATGTTACGGAGATCTGTGGGCATACCTGAGACCCTTTAAGAGGTCCCATGAGGACAAAACAATTTGCATAATACTGAGCCAGATGTTATTTGCCCCTTTCATCCTTATCCTCTCATGAGTATACAGTGAAAAATTCCAGAGGCTACAAGCTGTTTGATACCACAGCAGACTGAGGGGAGAAGCAGATAGCGAATCCAGCTGTCTTTTATTAAGTCAGACAAGAAAACGATTTGCAGAAAATGTAAGAGTGTCATTCTCACCCATTGTTTTTGTTTTGGAAAGCAGAGCCATTTTTCATAAAAATGTAGTATTTACATTAACATGTAATGGGCTTATTATTTTTAAATGAATTGATAAATACAAGTTTTTTAAACTTCTCAGCTTTAATTTTTAATACAATAAATATTCATAGATATAGCCCACACAAAGGCTTTAATTTTTAAGAATGTAAAGGAGTCCTGAAACCAAAAAAGTTTGAGAACTGCTGATATAAGGCATTATTAGGTGCATTTTTCTATTAAGTTGCTGCAGAAATGGTTAATTTCTGAGAAGCATTCCTGAGTGATAACAGAATTCTTCTTCAGGGAGAACTGTCTTTGTTTAGAAAAGAAACCGATGGGCCATTGTGACTGAACAAAGACAGCTGGGCTGGGACCACCCAGGAATGAATAAGACAAAGGGACTGCCAGGATTCTCAGCAAAAGAATGAGAATTTGGGGTATTTGGGGTGAGCTTGCTAGGGAAAGGAACAAAGGGGAGGCAGAAGTCCCGCAAAATGGCTGGAGGTGGAGCTGAGACTGGCAGCGGAAGGATCTCTGGTAGGGAAATGAGGGTGAAATGAGGGGAAGAAGAATGGCAGAGGGGCTGGCTGCTATTCTGTGTCAACACTCCTCTGTGGTCTTCTGGGAGCTAGTACCCCATTGCTGCCTCCAAATCCTCAGAAATATCGGCTGCATATTCACAGCAGTGTGGGTGAGTGGTGTTCGGGGGAAGTCCAAGAAAAGAAGCTTTATTACATGTTCGAGTTGACATAGAGTGGAGAGAAAACAAAAGGTGAAATGTGGGTTACAGAGAATTCTGAGCTAGCCGGAAATCATAACCGGAAGTCATGAGGTAAAACGTACAGTTCTCTTGCCCTACCCCACTCTGCGGGTGCTTTCCCGTAGATATTGGAAAAAGACACAGGTTTCTCACCGCAAGGAAATCTGAAATCTTTGTATCAGAATTTGAAAGAGCTCCATTACTGTAGCTGGCGTCTGCATTAGTGGTGCACTGTCAGCTATTTTCCAGAGGGCTTGACATTTAATGGCCGAAAAGTGTCAGTCACTCCTTTCTAGGTGCCAGGAGACTGGAATCCTGTAGCTCCTTACCTCCTAGTGAGGACTTCAAAGGCACGTACAGGTTGCGGGGCGGGGAGGGGGGGCAGGATCGTTTTGGAGGCATTCGCATATTTTCCAAATATGCAATCTCTGCATTTTACACCAGAGATTTCTTTTTCTTTACACTGCTTACCTAAAAGACGGGCACTTTTAGTGTTCACTTAGCCGGTTTACAAGGAAAAATGTTTCTCTTTCCAGCATGCTTTCACTCAGGTATATGACGAATCTGTACTTATTTAATATGTTTTTAAAAGTCTAATTAGGAGTTAGTAAGCCCTTGGAAACTTTGCAGCGATCTGTGGTTATGACATCATCGTTGTTAATTACTCCTTTGCAAAAATCTGCTTGAATGAAGAAGAGGTGGGTGTGTCTAGTGGGTATTTAAGGTGATGATTAAAATATATTAATGATGGTTTTCACTTCTCAAGCGTGGTACATCTTAAGATCTTTAAAAGTGATTTCACAGGCTTTAATTAGGCCTTTATAATTCTACGAAGAAGAAGTAAAACAGCCCCAGTTTACAAAAGAGGGAAGTGAAACAGAGAAGAGGCCTGTTTGGGGAAAAGATTTTCATAGACTGAAGCTGCTGCCCTACAGCTCAGTAATGAGCTTAAACCTTCTCCTTTGCTTCAACCAAGAATCGACACTCACATGCTTTAACTGAAGAGCACAAATTTGTTCACACATTGACATGCTAGGCACCCAAATCAGAACAGCACATTTTGGGTACCATAAGAAATTAGTGCTTATTATAAGCCACCTCCTAAGGTCATCGAAACAAACCAAGGAGAGAGAGAGAGAGAGAGAGAGAGAGAAGAAAAAAGGAATAGTAAATCAAATGAGTCATAAAACTCAAGACATTCTGATTCTCAGTTTCATCTTCAGTTTAACCATTTTGAGTTCTGGATTATGTGTAAAACTGTTCTAGACTTAAAAAAGGAGTGGAGAATTGCTAATTAGTTCACTCTTTATAGGTTATTATTATTCATTTTAAAGATCTGGTTCTTTTTATTTTTATTTATTTTTTTCTGATTTTATTTATCTTTAGAGGGTAAGGGAAGGAGAGAGGGAGAGAAATATCAATGTATGGTTGCCTCTCGTGCGTCCCCTGCTGGGAACTGGCCTGCAACCCAGGCATGTGCCCTGACTGGGAATCGAACCGCGATCCTTTGGTTCACAGGCCCACACTCAATCCACTGAGCTACACCAGCCAGGGCTCTTTATAGGTTATTTTTATTTTCAAATGAAGGAGATGTAGAAAAGTTGATAGGAGTGCATGACAGTAAATGCAGAGAAAAATTGATAATTTTCTTCCCACTGAATTTACTTACCTATATACCTGGAAATGGCTAAAGGAAAGGCATACTTTTAAAAAGCCATAATAAAACATTTTCAAACACACACAAAAATACAGAGACCCCATATATTCATCACCCAGTTTCCACAGTTATCAACTTTCTGCTAATTCTCTTCTGCTACTTGTTTTGTGAAAGTATTTTAAGCAAATCCCAGACATCACATCACTTCACAATAAATATTTCTGTATTTTTCCCTACTGGATAAGAACCTCAAACATAGAACTGTAATAGAAGTTAAAATGTAATAGAAGTTAAAGCTGGCACTCTGTTCTGGACTTCGGATAACTCCCTGCTGGCCCCCAGGCTCCAGATGACCACCTGTTAACTAGTTGACT
>PVKM010048701.1:0-11128 GCA_004027735.1 Carollia perspicillata
CCCCCTCCCTCTCTCTCTCTGTCTCTCTCTCTCTCCCTCTCTCTCTCTCTCTCTCCCTCTCTCCCCCTGTTTTGCTCAGTCTCTCCACCTCTACCCCCAGCCCTCCCTCCCAGAGCTGTCAGCCTGCTCTCTATGAGTCTGTATCTATTTTGCTTATTAGTTTAGTTTGTTCATTAGATTCCTTGTATGAGTGAAATCATATGGTACTTGACGTTCTCTGACTGACTTATTTTACTTAGCATAATGTTCTCCGTCCATAATGAACCTTTAAAGAAAGAAAAGAGCTGAGTCGGGCTGGATGTGGTGAATAAGGGCATGATGAGTGACCTCCAGAGCTGACTTTGGAGACTGGGCGGTGCCACTCACGATGCAGGAGGAGGACCCGTTTGGAGCTAAGGGTTGAGAGGCCAAATCCGAGGTGCCTGTGGGGACCATCTGGCCTGGATACAGATTATTAAGGTAGAGACCATCATGAGAAGGAGGGGGCAATGGTGGTTTAGAACAACTTAAATGGCTAATAAAAGTTCTTTTTTAGACTTCGATTGTTTGTCCAATGAATGTGTAACAACCTCACCGAGTGGGAATTAACCACACTCTCAATGGCAGGTACCATATCTTAGAATATTTATATCATAATGTTACATCTTAGAATGACACTGTTTTAGTCTATTCAAGCTGCTACAGCAAAATACCACAGACTTCATGGCTAATAAACAACAATAATTTATTCCTCACAGTTCTACAGGCTGGCAGTCCAAGCTTGGAGTGTTAGCATGGTCAAGTTCTAGTGACAGCCCTGCTCCAGATTGCAGATTGCTGACTTCTGACTGTATTATCCTCACATGGCCAAAGGAACAATGGAACTTTCTGGAGTCTCTTTTGTAAGGGGATGAGTCCCAGTCAGGAGGGCTCCATCCACATGATTTAATCACCTCCCAAAGGTCCCTACCTTCTAATACTAATCATCTAGGGCATTAGGTTTCAACATATGAATTTCAGGGGACACAGACACCATCTTGAATCCATCTAACCCCCAGTAATTGTTCATTGAATAAATGGATTTCATTGGGAGAGCCTGAAAATGGTTGGCAAGAGATAATTCATCAATGTACTCAATTAAGTTACAGTGGGCTGAAGAGTGGGGGGAGACAGACAACGAAAGCACTCAGTTAACATCTGTGGGCCAAAGCTAACAAAAAACTATGCAGGAAGGAGGGGGATTATGGTGGAAAGAAGGGGAAGGGACTAGACAAAGAACACGTGCGAATGACCCATGGACATGGACAACAGGGTGGGAATGGACTGTGGGAGTGGGGGGTGGGCTAGGCAGGGGAGGGCAAAGGAGGGAAAACTGGGACAACTGTAACAGAGTAACAATAAAAAATCTTGAAACTATTCACATTCTTGGATGCTTATTGAAACTTTGAGCATCCTGCTTTGTACATGAACTTTCAGACTCTTGCCCACAGCTAATCAAGAAGTAGCAAATATTTCTTCCTTATGAACTAGGCAATTATCCTAGAACTGCCCCTTCTTCATCTTTTCCCACCGCCTTCTCTGCGGTCAATGCAAATTCTTCCAAAACAACTTCCATTTTCTCTCCCCAAACATTGTATACAGGAGCCCTGCGGCTGCAGGTGGTTTAAATAGTATGTCCCGAGACCTGGTCCTTTTTCTGGATGGCATATGGCTCAATAGACTTTCACAAGTTTTGGGCTGTGAAGGTTTTTGTTTAACACGGTCCTGTTTTCCGCATTCTGCAACTCTGTAATTCTCTGGTCCCCATGTCACATGAATTCCTCTCCCACCTCAGTCACGTGTGAGTTGGCCTTGTGCAAAGAGAGGCAAAGGCTTTAAAAACAGTCAAGGGTGAATCAGATGGGAATCATGCTCTGAAGGAACTATGAGTTTAGTAGGGGAGATAAGACATACATAAATGACCATAGAAGGTAAAAAAAAAAAAGAGAGAGAAGAAAGCTAAAGGTGAACTGACATGTAAGTACTCTGGGGTGGCAAATATTTGCAGTTGAATTTGGCAAGAAAAAAAGGCAAATTCAGTATGCTGGCTCCTCTCTGATTTGCAGAGTTAGTAGCTCACTCTGGTCGGGCTTTTGCTTTAAATATTCTACCAGCAGACTAGGGAGTGAGGCGACACTTTGCAGTGGCTCGCCCCACAGCTCGTTCAGTGCTTCCATTAGTTTGTCATTGCAGCTGTGTGTAGGCACATTAAAACCTGCTTCAAAGTCCAAATAAATATTATCCAGAAATATTTGGAAAGTATCTCTGCATAAAATGGTATTGCTTAATGTTTTAATATTTCAAAAATCTCTAAAAATAGATTTGACTTAACAGGGTCTAGTTTACTTGCCAGGCTACATGATATTTTCTCAATGTTTTAAAATGCATTATTCCCTTTGTGATAACCATTGCACCCCACCCCCTCCCCCAGCCTGTTCTCTATGGAGAATCACCAGTTTACATTGATTTATTAAGCATCCATAAGACCAAAAGATGTAACGCTCTCCTTAAATGGCATCTTTCTAACTAAAAACAAACACACCATGATGGAGGCTTACTGATCAGTTTTATTGGTAAATAAATAAATAAATAAATAAATAAAATACCTTGACCACTTAAAAAAAAATAGGCCGTTATTCTCTAGGAAATTATATTTGAAAAATTGTAAACAATGAATTTTCCCGAAGAATATAATTTACAATAAAATGTAAACTGTAGTCAGCTATGGATATGCAGAGAAGAGGTCCTTTATTCTAAGCGATACTTGCCTTTGTACTTTACAACAAACTGCGCAATCCTAACATACAAATTACAGCAGATTAAATTTAGAGCCCCAAGCTTTTCGTATTCCATAAACTCACCACCCTTCTGCCCATCAAGATTATCTTCTCCCAAAGGACTCTCAATAGCTGGCTTTAATAAGCTGCACTCAACAAAGTCAAAAAAACAAAACAAAAACAGCTGGGGTAGCTCATGTTTCCATTTACTTAATGAGACACCTCCAAGTGTTTTATTTAAAAAAAAAAAAACTAAATCTTTGAGTGCCTTGAGAATATATTTAAACAGATCAAATCAGTAGATAACTATTTTTTCTAAAAACTATGTAGGTAACCAAGGTCCAACCTGTTAGGAAACCTCAAATATTTTTTCTACTCTACAAAGCACAGCTTCATACCCCAAAGCATTAGCTAGGGAATTACGGAGACAATTCTACAGCAACACGTAGTATCATTCCACACCACCTCCTCCCCCCACCCCCATCCAAAGAAGTTTGGGGAAGGGCTGGGCACCAGAACTGGACAAGTCACTGAAGGCAAAGGGCAGTGCTGACCCCCTTGCACAGCCGGACGGTCCAAAGGATGGGAGGGGCCGGCCTCATAACATGCGATCTCACACGTACGCGGGAGTACTCGGGAACCCGGAGCAGACGCGGCAGGCTCGCGCCGGCCCCATAGGGCCGAGGGCGGGCTGGGGCTGCGGTGCTGCCGCGAAGCACGTATCGGGGCGTGGCGTGCAGAGCGGTGGGCGGGACTCAGGTTTCTCCAGGAGGCTTAAATTTCGCATCCTTACGGAGCATCAGCGGCACCGGGGACTAAAGGGGTGTCAGGTCCCTTCCGTATCCTTGGCGTTTTCCCTGATGAGGGTCTGATCGCTGCCGCTCTCAGGCACCTGCCTTTCCTCTCCTTCCCGGAATGGAGCCAAGACAAGGAGAGTATAAAGGACATAAAATAATGCGAGGAGATCGGGTGTCTGAGCAGCATCTTGGGTAAAACCTTCCACTACAGGTAAGAAAAAGTTATGTCCAAACCTCTGAAAGGTGTGAACACAACAAAGCTCCAGAAGGCATTCAGATCTGTGGTAAGGTGTAGCTTTTATCTTATAGGTAGACTATTTCGTATCAATTCTACAGATTGAACTAATTCTCCGTAAAATGACCTGAGAGAACAGGTTCGACGCTATTTAAAGGGGTGAAATACGAGCAAAATTATTAAGCAGGAGACTTAAAAAACCGAGCAAAACAATTTTCTTTACATTTTTGTGGATTCCATCTAGCAATGTTTGCAAAGGTCAATAACCAAATTCAATTGTTAAAAAAAATTCCATGGTCTTTGCAATTTTTTTTGATATTGCTGTCATGGAAATTTTGAACTTTCAGAATTTTATTCGATTCTGCAAAGCCAGTGACTTTAAGTTCATCTTTTCTGTTTTGAAGGTTCTAGGGGGAAATCAAGATTTGCAATGAAACAAAAAAATAAAGTGAAAGTTGCAATAATTGTGAGGTTATACAAACTTAATAGAAAATAAACATGTCTACTGTGCTATGAAGTCAAACAGCTCTGGGAGAACCATACCATACATTCATACAGCATTTTAGTTTATCTTGTATTCATACATCACCTCATTTACCTGATGTGTCCACACCAGACACTCAAATCTGTAGTTAATACTAAAACCCAGCTAAACAGCACTTCAAAGCATTTTATTAATTTCCGTTTGTCTTGCCATTCCTCTTAGGACATCTCCTCAATGTCCTGTATGATTTATCTTCAAGAGACACCCACTCTTAGTTCCCTCCACCCCCATTGCTTTCCCATTTGCTATTTAAATAGTTAATGGGAGAAAATGTTCTACTGGACTGGCTAGCACTGCGAAGTGGTTAGCACCACTGGCTCATGACCTGCTCAAATACTCTGAACCTTAGGTGACCTCTCCAAGCTATTTCTCATCTACAGGAGATACGAGTACTAATTTATAGGTTTTTTTGTAAGATTGTCTGATAATATGCAAAATGCTTAGCATAAAGCTAGCATGTAGTATGTAAGAGATGTTAGATTCATTTTAACTCATAATCTTTGTCATTTCACCCAGCACTGGGAGACTGCTTAAGAAACTATTTCCAGTTCCAAGGTTAATAGTGAGGCTTAGAACAAATGAACAAGACACACTAAGCTCCTTTACCGTACTTTCTTCAAGTGTGAAAATAATAAAATGGTCCTTTATTCATAGCAGCACCAGAGAAGGGAGGGGCAGGAATATTAAGAGAGAAAAGCTGTTATAGAATTATAATTGTTAGGGTAGGATTATACTTCCTGGATAAAAATGTTATTTAAAATGTTTGCAATGCTGTCAGAGAGCACAATGCTGGAAACAAAAGGCTGGTTCTGCTATTTCAATTTCAAGCACTGCAGGGGGTTTGTTTTTTAATGACCCAGAGGTGGGTACTTGTTTTCTTTCAGCTTTACTGTTCTTTAAAGTGGCTTTCTCCTCGAAAATCACTGCTCTAACAAGTCATTTTCCCAGACATTACACAATCTGACCATTTACTAATATTTAAAAACTGTAAACATCTAGTTTTCAACTCAAGGTAATCTGCTATTAGAATAAGCAAGATTTTTGATATTTTGACCTATTAAAAAACTACTTTATTCTAAAACACCACCTCTAGTACTATTTGTAATTAGCTAAATACACAAGCAGTTTGGACCATAGTATTTATATTGAAGTGTACGTGTACTCCAAAATCTTGCATTGAGTTTTAGTATTATAAACTTTGTTCCCAAATTTATGCAACTGTAATCACATTTTATTCACTCTACGGTAAAACGGCACAAGATCCTCAAGATCCATGGCTTACTTTGTTCAGGATCTTTTGTTCCTCTAATATCAGGCATTGTCTATGTGTACCTAACACTCAGGCATTGTCTATGTAATTTGTCCATAAAAATAATTTGCAGTTACCTCTAGGTGTGGGGATTCAGTGACTTTTCTATTTGTTTTTTATATCGTTTTGTGCTTTAAAAAAAAAGAGAATTATTGCTTTTATCATTAGTAAAGAAATACAGCAATTTCATAGAAACATGAGATGGAACAAAGAAAGCTATTCTTAAAAATTTAAATGTACAGTATCATCAAAAAGAAACAAGGTTAGTTCTGTTTCGTGTTAGAATCAGAAAACCTAAGTTTAATTAAGTCTCCGGTCTGGCATTACTTTAGGACTTAGACAAATCGTGTAATCATGTATCATCTGAGGTCTAAATTTCTTCATCTGCGAATAGGAATAGATTAGAAATCTTTATTATTTCTTAAATTTAAAAAAATTTATTGATTTGAGAGAAACACATTGATTTGTTGTTCCACTTATTTATGCATTGAACCCACAACCCTAGCTTATTGGGACAACGCTCTCTAACCAACTGAACTACCTGACAACAGGTAGAAATCTTTGGAAGACTTCCTAGCCTTACAACATTGTGTGACTATAATGTTCATGATCTGTTTTACTCATCCCATTCATATTAAAACATTAAAATTGTTTTAATAGGATCATAAACTTATAAACAGATTTCTTTCCTAAAAGCATACTCTTTACAGTGGGACATTATGGTTTGTTATTTAACATGACATTTAGAGACACAATGTACATTAAGGTGATATCAAAAGATAAATGGAGAAATAATCAATGCTGTGCCAATGTAACATTCATAAAATTCTTAAACTGCTGGCAAACAATTTTAGGAGTTGGAGGTACTGAAATAAACATCAACATAAAAGCGGATCAAAGGGGGGCCTGGTCCACAGAAGATGTTTATTTGAAGTAACAAAACAATACAGTTAGTGTTAGATCCAACCACAAAGAGCAAAAGGAATGAAAAATTTGTACAATGCACATAGAAAAAACATGATGTTTACTGTGACAACTATATAGTTCTAAAATAATACTTCTAAAATCACTCAATTATTGAAATCTACATGAAAACAAAAGGATGTTAATGGTGACAAAGTGCATAAAACCAAATATCAAATTTTGAGCAAATTAACATACTAGGCAATTCTGCTAACAAAGCATGATTTTTGTTCACTATCTGCTCAAAACATCTTTATACCAACAGGGTGGTCAAAACATTTAGGTTTAATATCAATTACACATTATTAGCATAAACTTCCACAACTACATGTAAGGTATTGTTTTCTTTTGAGCTGGCAAAGTGACTATAGAAACATCAAGTTCATTTCTCTGAATTGAGAATTTTATCGAAATAAATGCCACATACCTTCCAGATATATGCATATCTTTCTATATCATGTAAATGGCTTTACCCATTTAATAAACCACACGAGCACTTAAGAATTATTATATGATTAACAATGTCATGTTCCAAGGTTAACAATTTCATAGGCCAAAAAAAAAAATCTTCTTAAAAACTATTTTTATAAATGCAGAATATATTGCATGAGTAACTGCTGGTATTTTTTTTAAGAAAATATATTGTGCAATTGTGGCTACCACGTACTGCCGGCAAATCGTTATTGTTTACGTAAAATGTGAAAAAACTGAGTAAAAAATTTTCAAACTGATCACGATGAACGGTTACTGCCTTCTTAAAAAGATTATGTTGGCATCTTATTAAAAATAATTCGATAGGAGACAAACTCCCTAGCCCAAAATAAATAAATAAAAAGGTGCATTTAAAAAATGATGCTTCTGCAATGCAATGTTTTAAATACCAAAGAACTGTGAGAATGTGCTACCTGTGATCTGGCATTAATGTAAATTAAGTAAAAGGGGATCAAAATTGAACTAACAGAGTTTGTGCAGTATTGTAGCCAGGCTTCTAAAATTAGATATAGAAAATATAAATAGACTGCTTTAGGTAATGAGCCACCAGTGTCCAAAAAAGGAATGAAATTATGAAAAAGCTCAGTTAACTTGATCCAACGCTCTGAGTAATTCTTCACCCTGCAGTAGGTTTCTGCTGCCTTGGACAGGAGCGTTAACTTCACAATCGTAACTGGTCAGCTGTGGTAATCCACTTTCATCCATTGATTGCCCCAGCAGTCTACATGCTAAATCTGAAAAACAAGGAGATACCTAAGTATGCATTCGTGTAGTCAATGATTGTTATTAAACACCCACTATGCATTAGGTATTGGGAAAACAAGGCTAATAAGCTCTTTCTGGGTTTTCCAGTCTATGGTGCAAAACCATAGCTATGGAAACAAGTGCAATCAAGTGCTGTGTCAGAAATGTTTACAGCAGGGGTGTCAGACTCATTTTCACCAGGGGCCTCATAAGCCTTACAGTGGCCTTCAAAGGGCCAAATACAATTTCAACTCCATAACAGTTAAGGAATAGTTATATTTATACAGTCCTAAAATTATTTTGGCCCTTTGAAGGCCACTGTGAGGCTGATGTGGCCCCCAGTGAAAATGAGTTTGACACCCCTGGTTTTACAGGATACAATGAAGGCACGAAGGAGTGAAAAATGAATTTAGAGAAAGGCATAAAAACTCACAAAGTTCAGCTTCTAGTCAATATTAATAGTACACAGAGATATCAAAGACAATTCTAAAAAATTCAAGTTCCATCCTGAAATAGCTATTTCTATGTTACAGCCATTAGAGAAAATGCTACCTTCCTTTTTAATCTTGCTAAGGAATGAAAATCACTCTCACTTGGAGCAAAGCTCCTCAATAAAAAGCCATATAATTCTCTTTGTGATATTCAGGGCAAAAAGAACAAACTAACCAGAGGGTATTAAAATAATAGTCTTTTGCTCCATTCCATTCTGTTCACTAGATCTGCATCCTTTTACGCGTTTCCAAGAAAGTGATGTAGCAGTTGCACGATCATCTGGCTGCTGTAATAACGTCCCCTAAAAACAGTAAAGTTATTTTAATTTCACTATGTCTTTTTTAAAAAATAGAAAACTTTGATATCACTATAAGTTTAGTAACACAGAGTAGGCAGGGTCCTTAAATCAAATACTGGCCCAGTTTGTTTTAATTCTTCCTCTTACCACCACTATAATAAAGACGTTTATGCTGTCTATAAATTCTTTCCAGTTAACCTGGTTAAACTGAAAATATCACTGGATTACATGAAGACTGATAACATACCTACTGTGTTTTGGGGGTAAGAAGAAGAAAGTAACTTTAAGGGTTTTAAAAGAACAAGACTGGTGCTGATACTGGGTAGAATAGAGGGAGAACATTAGTTTTTACTCAAAATATTTCTTTACTAAGAAATACAACTGTAGTATTTAGAAGAAACAAGAATTACCTATATGTATAACTTATAAGTAACACATTAGCTAGAAAAGCAAACACATACTCTCACACTTACAATTCCTACTGCTTGAAAAAGTGAACCATCATGTTCGATTTTTCGTTTTCTTTGAGCATTCTGCAAAGCTAGTATCTTTGGATTTAGTTCTTCCTCAGGAACAGTAGTTCTGAAAAAAAATTTTAATAAAAATTTTAAAATAAAAAGTTTTATTTTAAAAATTAAAATAAAAATAATCTTTTTATGAAAGATATCCAAATAGCTTTTCCCCAGAAAATATATAATGTTTGTTTTCCAATTAAGGAATATAGTGTTATATATGAGAACTTTTCTTGATTACTAAAGTTTATCACTTTAAAAGCCAAAGCTCAATTTTTAAAACAAAATATCCTAAAATTTGCACTTTCCTATTAATAAAGTAAAAGTGAACAGAACTAGACTGATATTTTTGTAACTTTCATTCTACCTAATGCAGATGTTCTTGGGACTACTGTAATACAAAATTAATTTCACATTTGTACAGCATTTTCAGTTCATAAAACATTTCATGTTTATTAGTTCATTTTAGTCTCACTACAATCCCTAAGATAGGTATTATAATACCCATTGTACAAATGAGAAACCTGAGGCCTGTGAGTTAACTATCTCAAAGTCCTATTTCTAATTAACTGGAGATACGGAAGTACATTCTGGATCTCTTTATACCCATGGCCCTCCCAGTGATCTTCCTACTAAGCAATTTTGCTTCCAGTATCCATCTTGTTATCAAACCCGCATATATCTAAAATTAATGTTAAGTAGTGAAGAATCTTTTCATAGCTCAAATACATCAATTTTGTCATAGCTATTTTGTTCCCCCCCCCAAGAGCTCGCCTATCCATACATAATCATAAACGGCTCCTTGCTGTTCCACATATAGTTGAGAATGTACATGGGTAGGTGATCGATTATTCTGCCCTCCTACATGCAGTTTTGTCTCCAGTATATAGACAGGCAGGTTTTTAAACCCTTATATAACTATATTATCTTTATGAAGTAGTACTTTTAATGGTTATCTTTAATTTTTGTTACAAAGCTGTAAGTTGTCTGGTTTAACATAGCACTTTGATTTTGCAAATAATTACCTAGATAAACAGTAATGAAAAAGCTTACATATAACTCATAAGATTCATCTTTTAAAATATTTAGCACATACTATAGGGGAATTGATATAAAAAACTGCTAATGTGACTTGAATATTGAACACTGAATATTCCATAGTCTCTTGTAGTGAACAGTAAACTGTAAATTACAGGTCATCATCATCATCATTATTTATACTGCTATTTTCATTCATCTGTCCGTCCAATAACCATTTATTGAGTAACTACTACATGTTAGATACTGAGTTAAGTATTAATACCACTAAAATGTCCAAGACAATGTCACTGCTCTACAGGAACTCAAAGTCTACAGTCAATTGATGACACAGTAATTTATAAAGTAATGCAAAATGCTTCTTCTTTGTTCATCTAAAACCCCAAGATCATTTCTCAGCTCTAGGAAAAGGCCTCTCCCAGCAATGAAGGTCAACGTAGTAATGCAAGGCAGGAGAAACAAACCATAAGCTCTGGCTATAGCAGTGCTTTTTCCTACTGCTACTGGTATCTGTATCAGTCTAGACAAAGAATAGGAATCATTTCTCTCTTCAACACACTGACCCAAAGACTAGCTAAAATTATCTCCTCTGATTATAGCCACAAATTTAAAATATGTTAAATCTCATTATACATTATATACAGAAATTATAATTTAAAATTTGGTTGATGTCCAGATATTTGCTCAAATTCATTCCATAGAAGTAATGTCACAAAATCAGGCTTAGATTCCTGTTGTAGCTCTTAAAAATCTATTTAACCTATAATAATGTTCTATAAACATACAATGAAAAGTAAACATAAACCTTAAAAAGAAGTCTTGTAAATATCTATACTGAGGACTAAAGACCATCGGGCTCACTGTGGAATGGAGAAGTGCAAATACCCTTAAGTCAGAAGGGCTTTTTTT
>PVKM010048702.1:0-11132 GCA_004027735.1 Carollia perspicillata
GCACTCAATCCACTGAGCCACACCAGCCAGTGTTCATCGGTCAGTTTTCAACACAGCAACTAGAATGATCTTTTTAAAATATCAATAAGATCAGCCCTGGCTGGCGTAGCTCAGTGGATTGAGTGCCAGCCTGCGAACCAAACGATCGCGGTTCGATTCCCAGTCAGGGCACATGCCTGGGTTGCAGGTCAGTTCCCAGCAGGGGACGCAGTAGAGGCAACCATACATTGATATTTCTCTCCCTCTCTCCTTACCTTCCCCTCTAAAGATAAATAAATAAAATCTTTAAAAAAATAAGAATAAAATAAAATATCAATAAGATCATGTCACATCTCTGTTTAAAACTCTCGGATAGCTGTTGTTTTCATTTAAAGTAAAAGCCAGTTTCAAGAACAGCCAACAATGCTGTCAAAGATTTGACACCACCTATACCCTCTTAACTCTCTGACCTCAGTCCTGTTGCTCTCATACCCAACATACTCTAGTCACATTGACATGCTTGCTGTTCCTCAGACAAGGCATGCACTCATGCTTAAGAATCTTTGCACTTGCTTTCTTCTTAACCTGGAAAACATTCCGTCCCCAGATAGCTGTGTGGCTCTCACTCCCTTCTCAATGCCACCTTGTTAGAGAGATCTTCTGTAGTTACTCAATGTAGAATGTTACCCACCTTTCATTTTCTTTTATTCTGCGTTATGCTTCAAGGCAGGGGAAAATAACGTTTCTTGAATATTTAGTGTGTATCAGCCCCTGGCCTGGGTATTTCATTAAGTCCTCAAAATAAGCCTGCAAATAGGTATTAGTACCTTCTTTTTTTTTTTTTTTTTTTTTTTTAAAGAGGTAACTGAAGCTTAAGACAAGAGTGAAGAATGATGATAAACTCATGGGCTATCTCCAGGGCTGACCTGGAAGATTAGTATGGATGTATCAGAGGGAATCTTTAGGAACTCTTGACCTCTTAGGAATCTGAGAAGGATAGATATTTTCTCCAGCTTCTAGTTTTCACTCCCAAGAAGTGTAAGATATCCATCTCAAGGACTCGCGAGTAGCAGCAACATGAGCAGTGTCATTGCTGGTCAAGATTAATCACATGTTTGGTCCAGCCTTGATGCTCATGTAATAATTACTGACCATGTCTACATTACATTGTCTTGCACGTACAGCATGTAAGATCCAGACTTATAAGGCAAAGTTCCTCCTAGTTTGGGAGGTAGTTTGTGGCATATACAAACATGTGCGAAGCAACATAAGTTACTGTGAACCTATAATTAAGGAGGAACTCCTGACATTTTGTTGAGCTTACAGTATCTCAATGAAGGTGTTGCTTAAGGAGTACTGAGTTGTCATTAGCATGTCATTGTATTTCCCAAGCATATTCTATGAACTCTAGTTTTGTAAGTTTTTAATTGTTGGGTGAAAGAGTTTCATGATCAAGTAAGTTAGGGTAAAGAAGTGTTAAACAGGACTCATTACTGTAAGACTTCTTAGAGCTTTTTAATAGAGCATACATTGTGGGGATAGCCTTTGCAGTCTTTTCCAAACTTACTTCACCCTTGATTTTTCCGATTTACTAAACATCTTACAGGATTAATATTCTACCTAAAATAAACAGACCCCAGTAGAAAACCCAGATATGGAATGAGCAAAGGATGAGAAAATAGGTTGCCATTGGGATTATCCAGAAGGAAGATAAGGAATACAGATTAGGCTAAAAGCAATAGAGGGGAGCTGGTTACATTTTGAGAGAAACATTGCAGATGTTGAAACCAATTAGAGCCAACCAGGGGAAAGAAAGTGATCTTAAATTCATCGAGTGGTTGCTAGGCATCTAACTTCAGAGGGTAAGTAGCACACCCAAAGTCATAAGGCTAGCAAAGAAGTGTAAGATTGGAACTCTTATCTGTGTGACTTCAAAACCTCATGTTTTGGTGAATGATTTGATGTCTAGGATTTACCTCAAAATAATCTGGGGAGGGCAGTGGAGGAGGAGTATTAATGAAAAATGGACAGATATTTGTTATTATTAAATATTGATAATTATTATTGATTAAATATTGATCATTATTACTAAATCTGAATACTGGATTCATTGAATTCATTATAGTATTCTACTTTTGTATGTGTTTGAATAGTTCACAGTAACAAGTTTTAAAAGAATTAATAAATAGACCTCCTATAAACAAAACAAGTAAAAATTTGTGTCCCTCCTGCTTAGGTGATTAAAAAAGTAATCAAACTATAATAATAATAAGTTTAAGCTCTTGCATTCACTAATCATGTTCTTCTAGGCACAGTGCTAAGTTATTTACATGAATTTTCT
Source organism: Carollia perspicillata (assembly GCA_004027735.1). Classification (NCBI taxonomy): domain Eukaryota; kingdom Metazoa; phylum Chordata; class Mammalia; order Chiroptera; family Phyllostomidae; genus Carollia; species Carollia perspicillata. The sequence goes on from PVKM010048702.1 coordinate 2,321, forward strand.
CATTGAAACCCAAATAACCATCTAGACAGATAGGAAAAGTGATGAAAAGGAAACCGTTTTAGGAAAAAGATGTTGAGTTCATATTGTGCCTTAGTATCAAAAAAGCCTAATTACCATCTTCAAAATATATGCATGTGACTGTGTAGCTAGGTGGTACTACGGAAGAATCTGTTCAGTGACAGGCCCCATCTTTCCTTAGGCTCCGAAGCTCTAGTTATTTCATGGATACCAAAGCATTTATTCCATAAGTAGATGTAAGCAGTCCTCATTTTAGCTTCCCCAGGTAGATTAATTTGTGTGATGTTCTTTGTCTTTGCCATGTATCGTCTGACCCAAGAAGTAAATGAAGAACTTCCTAACAAGCTAGTGATGGGGCCACTCTTCAGCTTGATAGGGAATAAAGTATAAGTCAAGTTGTAAGGTCATCATGATGGCTCACATCTCATCCCATTCATTCTCAGAGTCATCTTTGCTTTTCATCCGGATGTAGGATCCCAGGAAACTGTGTCATTAATAAAAAATGTAGTTGAGGTTAAATGAGGCTTAAATTGTCCAGCTTTTGGAAGTACTGGCTTATCTGCTTGCTTATTTGTTAAATGACATTTTTGGCACCTTGTTTATTGTTCATATGATTACCAAAGAGTATTTCAAATAGAAAATATAAAAAAGCACACGAAAATAAAAATCACCTATAAGCTACCACCTAAAATTAACCAGTGTTAATAGTTTAGTATGTGTCCTTCCAGTCTTCTTCAGTTCATGCTTATGTGTGTACTTTTCCTTTCGTGAAACTGGAACCATACAAAGTATGCTTTATTCTTGTTTTATGCTTTTCTATACCCTTGTTTTATGCATATAGTTTGGGCAGAAATGTTATCTTTGTTGTTTGGTGGTCCGGAAAATATTTATTGTAAGTGCTAGTTACCAGTAACTAATTTTTTGAAAAACATATTTGATCCTTTGTTCTGAAAGTATCAATACCAAAAATAAAAAAATAAAAACTATTGACTATCTCATATTTAAAATGTGGAAATTAGGGCTGTTTGCAATATGTATTTTCTTTTTCACCCAATTACATGTTCTACATTTACAATAATTATTAAGAATTAATTTATATTAAATGTTTTTCATGCTCACCAACAGTCTTTTTATTCTTTATGTTCTTTATTTTTATTCATCTGTTATTCAAATGCAACATGAGGACTTTTGTTCAGTAAAGACGTCATGATGCTTTTAAAAAATTAAGATGGCCCTGGCTGGTGTAGCTCAGTGGATTGAGCGTGGGCTGCAAACCAAAGGGTCGCTGGTTCGATTCCCAGTCAGGGCACATGCCTGGGTTGCGGGCCAGATGCCCAGTGGGGCACATGTGAGAGGCAACTACACATTGATATTTCTCTTTCTCTTTTGCTTTCCTTCTCTCTAAAAATAAATAAATAAAATCTTTAAAATAAGAATTAAGATGACTTGTAAAATATAATTGTAAAATATATACTTATGCTAAAGAATCAAACAATTCACAAAAGTAAATAAAGTCTAAAACCACCATCCAGGGATAATTGTTGCTAACAATTTGATAGTTATGTTTTTAAACTACTTCTGTGCCCATTGAAACATTTGTACACATCTATACATATATGATCAAAATGATCTCTTCCTTACTTTGTTCTTTTTGTTAAGGACATTCTTCATGACTAGTTTTTGAATACTTGTGTCTTGAAATTGTCCTTATTTTGTCCTTGTATATGAATGGCAACTTAGTTTAGGTTTACTTTTTTTCTCCTTAAAACTATAAATATTATTCCATTGCATTAATGGTTAGAAAAATTGGATAAAAGTCTGATTTTCTTTTTTTGTGGGTAATTTTTTTTCTGTCTAGCCTGAGTAATTTTTTCTAATCTTGAATTTTAGATTTTATGAAGATTTGTTTAGATGTTGGGCTCTATATTTAATTTTTCGTGGTACTTAATGCATATTTTATTTTATTTTTTAATTCAGTTTTAAAGATTTTATTTCCTTTTAGAGAGAAGGGAAAAGAGGGAGAAAGAGAGGCAAGCAAACATCTCTCAGCTTCCCCTCATACGTGCCCTGACTGGGAATCAAACCAGTGAAGTGACCCCTCGATTTGCGAGATGATGCACAACCAACTGAGCCACCCCAGTCAGGGCCCTCGTGAGCTTTTTAAATATGCACATCCAGTTCTGCCTTTGGACAAGAAGGGTTTTTATCTCTTCTGTCTTTGATTGCTAATATTTGGTTTGTTCTTTTCTTCAATAATTTCTCTTCTCCCAATGTACTGGATCTCCATTCTTTCTTCTGTATCTTTCTTTCTGTCATTTTAATTGCTTACTGCCTTGCCTCTGCATTATTGGAGGGCTTCTCAAGTTTGTCCTGTCTAATTGATTCAGAATTTTGTAGTGCTGATTTTACTGTTTACTTCTTGTTTTTAAAGATTTTATTTATTTATTTTTAGAGAGAGGGGGACGGAGAAAGAGAGAGAGAAACATCAGTGTGTGGTTGCTTCTCACGTGGTGTCCACTGGGGACCTGGCCCGCAACCCAGGCATGTGCCCTGACTGGGAATGGAACTGGTGACCCTTGGGTTTGCAGCCCGCGCTCAATCCACTGAGCTACACCAGCCAGGGCTATTTACTTCTAATTCAGTTTTCAGCCTGCTATTTTATTATTTGTTCCCTTACATTACTTCTTTACCTTATTCTATAACCTTTATATTGTTGCCTGCTTTTATCCAGGTCCCATCTTTCTGTCTTTGTTCTTGCCATTCATCTTTCAGCATACTTCACGGGTTCTGTGATTTTAAAACTTCAGTTATAAGAGTAAAACAGATACTGTCTTCTTCACCTGATATTTGTCTCCCCAAATGTGTTTTGTTTTTCTGTCTTTTTGCATGGTCTGTTCCCCCCTTTTTTGTGTTGCAGACTCTCTTTATAGACTCCAAGTTGGATTTCTGCGATCTGATTTTGGCAATCTCATTTTATATCTCTTCAAACAAAAAAGATTTACTCAGGTCTGATATTTTCTCCAAAATAGGTTAGGTAGATTCTCACTGGTTATCTTCTTTGTCTCCAAATATTATTTAGAATCCCTTTCTCAAGTCTAAGGTGGTTGGTATAAGTTTGTGATACTAAGTCACCACCCTGACAGGCATGAGGAAACCAAGTGGTGTGCAGTCTCGATAAATGAATATACTTTCTATGTTTTCTGTTTTGTATATTGTAAAGCCACTATACCAGAGCTGGTTTCCTGTGTCCAGTCTATTTCACATAAATGATAATGCAATTTCTGACCTCCTTCATGGACCTGTGGCTTACCATGTCAAGAAGAAATTCTACTCTCTGGCCGCTTCACTTGGGCCTCTCTGAACTGTTGATTATGAGTAGCACTGCTTTGTAGCAGTGAAAAAGCTTCCAAGTAGTGGTTTACATCTACCCCAGGTACACAGACTTTGTAGTAAATGGATCAAAATGTGGCCCACATCTTCAATCTGTGAAACCTGCTAAATATATTAAGTTATAAGGTAAAAGGGCCTTTGTAGAGGTGACTAAATTAAAGATCTTGAGGTGGAAAGATGATCCTGGATTATCCAGGTGGGCTTAATTAATCACAGGGGTCCTTATGAGGATGCAGAAGTGTCAAAGTCAGAAAAAGGAGATGTAATAATAGAACCAGAAGCCACAGAGAGAGATTTGTAAATAGTATACTGCTGGCCTTGACAATGGTAGAAGGGACCACGAGCCGAAGAATGCAGGTGGCCTCTAGATGCTAAAAAAGGCGAAGAAACAGATTCTCCTCACTCCCATAGATCCTCCAGAAAGAGCACAATCCTGTCAACACCTTGGTTTTGGGAATTCTGACCTCAAGAACTATGATAATAAATTGTGTGTTTAAAGCTATTACATCTGTGGTAATTTCTTACAGCAGCAGTATGCAACTAATACACCCTTTCAAAGTAATTTTGCCAGGCTCTTCATTGTTTACTTCTGCAGCTTTCTTTTTCTTTTTCAACCTTTTAAATTATGAAATGTAAATAGGAAAATGCATAAAGTAAGAACTCAACGCAAAGTGAGTCACTGTATAACCACCAAGGAGGTCAGGAAATAGAATGAGACAAGGGTGATTAATTACCAGTTCCATTCAGCTTATCCTAAGCAGTAAAGTAAGACAAGAAAAAGAAGTAAAGCTATCTTTATTTGCAAATAACATGATACATACTTAGAAAATCCAAAAGAAAATGAGGATAGATGACTATAACTAATAAGTGAATTTAACAAAGCTTCTGGATATAAAGTCAGTATACAGAAGCCATTCTATATTTATAAACTAACATCAAACAAAATGAAATTTTTTAAAAAGTTGCTTTCTTAGGAAAGGAAGTAGTAAATGAACTCTTTTTTTTTTTAAGATTTTATTTATTTATCTTTAGAGGGGAAGGGTTAGGGAGAGAAATATCAATGTATGGGTTGCCTCTCATGTGTCCCCTCCTGGGAACTGGCCTGCAACCCAGGCATGTGCCCTGACCGGGAATCGAACCTCGATCCTCTGGTTCACAGGCCCGCGCTCAATCCACTGAGCTATACCAGCCAGGGCAGTAAATGAACTCTTAATGACCTGCTTCTAGCTATCTATCCATCTAACAGTAATACTTTATACTGATGGCAGGTAGATGGCATTTTCCCATTCAGTAGCTATTTACCGTCTGCTGTGCATCAGGCACTGTTCTAAGTAGCACAGCCATAGCCGTGAACACAGGAGACAAGGGTGGGATTGTGGGCCATTGGGGATAGACTCTGTATATTCATGTTGGTCACTTTAGTTGGGATATTGGAGGTAGAGTTAACTCAGAAGTCTATGCTTTTTATAGTTTTTTTAATTATAAAAGCATAAAAAATCTATGTTATAAAATAGATGTTCATTTTAGAAATACTAGAGAAATCAAGATTAGCAATAAGGAAAATAAAAGAATCATTGGTCCTTGTATAATGGTTGGATAGATGGATAGACAGATTTTTTGCTTTAACAGAAATAGAATCAAACTATATACTGTTTTGCAATCTACTTTATTCACTTAGCAATAAATACATCCTGAATATGTTTCCATGTTTATCTATAACATGAAGTTTAAATGACTACATTATATCAACTATTATGGACATAACATAATACTTATTTAGTCCCTAGTCATTAAACATTTTAGGAAGTTACTGTTTTTTCAGTTTTGTAAATGATGCCATCTCAGGAGACCTTATACAAAAATCTGTACATATGTCTTTTATTAGTTCATTAGGCAAATTTTCAAGTGGGAATAATAGGTCAAAGAGGATATGCAGACCTTTAAGACTTTCAATAAGTAATGCTGAATTGCCCTCCAAAAAAGGTATAATTATTTAAACTGCAGAATATAAGTGCCTGTTTTCTAGCATTTTCACTAATCCTGAATGGTTTAATTTTTTTGTAACTTTGCCAGAGATGCACAAAAGTGGTATCTCATTGTTTTGATTTTCATTATTTGATTAAAAAGTATTATGCTTATTAGTTATAAGTATTTATATAATTATATTAAATTGCCTTATCATCTTTGTCCATTTAACAGTTGAAATGCTCATCTTCTTCTTCATGATTTGTAAAAGCTATTTGTGAATAACTTTTGGACTTTCTTTGGTTACCCATGTATATATAAGAGGTGTTTTATTTTTATATTAAATGAGATGAGAACTTTCAGAAACTTGGGAGAGGTGTAGCGCTATACTCTTTAGGCAGTAAGAACATATAAGAACATGCTAGATAAGATTTGTTGTTTGTTTTCACCCTATCACTCAGTTTCTATCAATCCATAGATATCTTAAAAAATCACTTATAGCCAGATACTTAGAAATGAACTATGAATTGTACCTGTTTTCTTCTCTATTTTGTCTGTTTAATCGAAGGAGCCTTTGATATAGGTATAAACTTAGTGAAAGTTCTAACAGTGTTTTGAAAAGTCCTCAGTTTATACCTAGAAAATGTTATAAATTCAGACCTTTTTTTCCCTTCTTCTCATTTTAGGTCAGGGGCATCAAACTCATTTTCACCAGGGGCCACATCAGCCTCGAAGTTGCCTTCAAAGGGTTGAGCGTAATTTTAGGACCGCATAAATGTAACTATTCCTTAACAGTTAAGCGAGCGCTTGGCGCTGCCGCCAGGTAGAAGCAAGGTGCTAGGCTGGATGAAACAAGGTGGAGGGCCGGATTCAGCCCACAGGCCTGTGTTTGCCACCTGCGCTTTAGGTGTAATAAATACCTTCATGAGCCACTTCATTTGATGATTTCACCAGTGACCCCTTGCCACTGACTAAATCAGTACTGTGTGTTTTCCTCTGCCTACCTCCATTGTTGATCTCCCTCACTTTTTTTGTGCTCTCTCTCATCTCTTTACTAATTGTTTATAAATTTATAAAACTACTGCTTACTACTTCAATTTGCTTTGGTCCCTGATTTTATCAGCTACTGCCTAATTTGTAAATCGAATTCCCCAAATGGACCTTGTTGAACTCAGTTATCTTTATGCCCATGTTATGGGTAGATCAATGACTAGGTGTTCTTTTTGTTCTAGGGTAGTAATTCTTTTGTTTGTTTGTTTTTAAGATTTCATTTATTTATTTTTAGACAGAGGGGAAGGGAGGAAGAAAGAGAGGGAGAGAAACATCAATGTGTGGTCGCCTCTTATGTGCCCCCTACTGGAGACTTGGCCCTCGACCCAGGCATAGGTCCTGACTGGGAATCGAACCAGCAGCCCTTTGATTTATAGGCCTGCACACAATCCACAGAGCCACAACAGCCAGGGCTAGGATAGTAATTCTTATGCTTTAGCATTCCTCAAAATCACCTGGTGGTTAAACAACCATTTGCTGAGTGCCGATCCAATAGTTTCTGAGTAGTTGAAGGAGGAGAGAAAAAAAATTGCATTTCTAAACAACTTCCCAGGTGAAGTTGATGGTCTGGATTCCACACTTGGAACCACTGTTTTTAGGAATTTGGTGGATGCCAGGGTTACAGCCATCAGGCAAAAATTTTGACATAGGTAAAAATAATAAAGATTTGTGATGCAAGTGATCTTCCTAATTTTGTTTTTAACTCTGGAACATAGAGCATATTACTTGAGAGTTCATTACTCTTCCTCCATTTTGTCTAACAGCTTTCCAAACCCTTCAGGAAGAAGTTATATTCAGAATGCTGTAAATACATCTTTCCTCAATATATATGAAGAGTCACATGGGTCTCTTTTCCCAAGAGGACCCTGAGTGAAACAACTGACTTTTATTAAGTACTTATCATCTGTTAGACACTGTTTTAGTGCTTTACATTATCTCATTTAAAATTCACAAAAGCCCTATGAGAATTTGAACTGTAAGAAGAACTTGCCCAGGATGACAGCTACAAATAAAGGGAATCAGCTCTGGCCCATGTGACTCAGTGGTTGGAGCATTGTCCTGTATCCGAGAGGTTGCGGTTCAGTTCCTGGTCAGGGCACATACCTAGGTTGTGGGTTCATCCCCAGGCTGGGCACAGGCATGCACAACCCCCAGTCTCGATGGGTAGATCCCTGGTCCTGGTGCGGATCCCCAGTCTGAGTGCGTCTGGAGGCAAGGCAATCGTTCAATACTTCTCTCACCTCAAATGTTTCTCTCTTGCCCTTTTTCTCTCCCTCTAGAAAAAGCAGATGAAAAGGACCTCAGGTGAAGATTTTTTAAAGAGAGAGAGAATAAAGGAATAAAATCTGAGCAGTCCAGATCTAGAACACACACTCTTACTTGAATATAAATGCAGTAGTAGACTGGTTGAACAAACACATAGTACTTAGTACTTCCAGTTCTCGTCTCAGCTTTGACAGTCCCCACCCCCTTAATTTTCAGTGGGAGCTTGATTTCTCACCGGAAGCTTGTAAACTATTGATCTGGTTTAGGGAGATAACCTGATCTTTCATAATAACTTCTGAGGATGAACAAAGAAGTAAGAAAGTTCACATGAGTGGAATGGTGCTCAGATTGAATTTACCTCTCTGGGTTAGATGTTCTTCAAATCTTGTCATGTCCTGGGTCCAAAGATATTTGGGTGTCTAGAACATTGATTTTCAACCTTTTTCATCTTATAGCACTCATAAACGAATTACTAAAATTCTGCAGCACACCAAAAAATACACTTTTTGCTGATCTGACCAAAAAATAGGTATAATTTTGATTCATTCACACCAGATGGCTATTATTGGGTTGGCTGTTGTTTTTTTTTTTTTAATTTGGCAACCTAAGGGAAAAGAGCCCAGTGCCCCTGACTAAATAGTCAGGTATTACCTGCTTTATAAATTCTTGTGGCATGCCAGTTGAAAATCGCTTGTCTAGAATATGAGTCTCTGAAGAGAGAACTTGATTTATTTTTGGCAAACCCTTGAGAATGCTCTAAGAGGGACTGAGTATATACATTGGATGACATACATCATTTTGGAAGTGTGTCTAAGGGCTAAAAAAAAAAAAATCTAAGAGTAGTGTTTGTGAAATTTCCAAGGACCAGAAAATCAGGACAGTGCCCTGCACTCCAAACTTTGCAGGCAGGATTTCTTGTAAATGAACATTGACTCTTGGAGTTGGCTGATGGGAGTAACTGATGCATAAAAACCAGAAAGTCAGCACAGTGAGCATGCCTACCTATCTCCACGCATACATGCAAACAGCCTTTGGCTGGACAATAAGTACGGGCCATAATGAAATCGAAATTGAAATTGGTAATAGGAAGATGTATGACACTTAGAGAAGAGTCTTTTTTTTT
>PVKM010048703.1:0-11122 GCA_004027735.1 Carollia perspicillata
GTGTGTCCTTTCTTGTGTCCCTGTGTCTGCTGGTATGTCTTTTTCCATGTGTATCTGTGACCCCATTTGAATGCCCGTATTTATGGCTCTCACTACGGGTGACTTTGTGAACTTACGTGCATTTCTGTGACTTTGTGAAATCTGTGTGTGGGTGGGTCTCTTCATGGCAGTGCCCATGCCTCTGCTCTGGCCTGGCGTGCCTGCCTTCATTCACCTCACTGACTCCTTCTCAGCTGCCAAGACCCAGCTCAAATGTCACCTCCTCCAGGAAGCCTCCCTCTGGTCAAATTAGATGCCTCTCCCCTGTGTTTCCATAACATCCTATGCTTGCACCAGCAAAGCACCCCTTGCCTTCTTCCTTGACTAGACTCTGAGTCCCTTACGACAGGAACTGCATCGTCTGCCCTCCGTGTGCTAAGCTCCCGGCTGTAGGCCCAGCAGCCAGGAAGCTCAGGAGGAATGATTTTAACAAACAATGCAGGACATGGACAATAGTGTGGTCACTGCTGGGGGCGAAGGGGCATAAGGGGACTAAACAGTAATGGGAAAAATACAATAAAGATACAATTAAAAAAACAAATGCAGAAGTTACCATATATTGAATGCACACACTTACTAAATTTTTTTAACTTGCATTACCACATTGGATCCTCACAACAATGTTCTAAAGTAGAAACTCTTAATGTCCCTGGTTTGCAAGCAAGGAAACTGAGGCTCAGAGAAGTTAGGAACTTACCTAAGGACCCATGGCAAGTACACAGTGAGTTAGCACTCTAACTCAGACACAGCTGCCTCAAAGGCCAGGCTGGAAACCACCACATCAAATGGCTGGGGACAGAAGGGTGGGTATGTGGGTCCATGCATGGCCAAAGACAGTTCTCACTGTTTTTACCCACGGCCTCCCAGGGCTGGGACCTATAGGCAGTTCACATTTTGGGTCCTTCCAAAATCAGAGGCAAGAGCCTAAGAAACTCCTCTCCTTTGAGCTGCAGAGAACAAGGGAAGGGGGCCTTCTATCTTACCTCTGGCCAGGCAGGAGCAATGGGGGTCATACTGCAGAGCCATGAGTCCAGGGTTCTAGTCTTACCTCTGCCACGAACTCTCTTTACGCTCTCCATCAGTTACTTACATTTTTCAGCCTTTGTTGGCTCAACTGCGAAATGGGGAAATGCATAGTAACTTCTATAGATATTAGATGGGATATGACGATCTTATACATTGCTTAATCTTATAAATATGTATTGAGTACTGTTGGGGAAATCTCTGGAAACAAACACAGTTTCTTCCCAGAGAGCTTGTGCAATGTGAGATTAGGGCATCTGACCTTCCACCTAATGTGATGTTGCAGGTCCTTGGCCTTTCCTCTCCGCCATGATGCCTTCGGGGCGCACAGCCTCCCAGGACCCTCCTCTCACCAGACTTCGCCAGGGCCTGCCTTTTTTGGGCAGCACCCCAGGCCTCTTTGACTAATCTAGCGCCCACTGCTTAACCAAAACTTTGCTGTTCCAGCACCATCCTATTTAAGTTGTCTCTTTGAAGAGAGATGAAACAATGACCTCCTGACTTACACCTGCAGGGAGATTTTTCTTTTAACAGGTCACAAAATCCCTGATCCAAAGAAAGGCAGTTTCTGACCCTAGGGCGTATGTGTTGCAGGGGGAAGGGGTAAAGGCTTTGCTTTCACAACTGCAAAAAGAGAACGTGTTGCCTTGTTTTAAAAAACGTACAAATACAGATGAGTGGATGAGTGGATTTAAGGAGTACTCCCTATGACCTGACCGACACCCAGGATCCGTTTATTTTTCCAGCCCTCGTTCTCCACCCTGTGCGTTTTCTGATCATTGCGACGCAGCACACGTGTGGCCTTCTGAGTGGCTCAAGAGCTCTCACGCCCGTGAGTGCTCTTGGGTGCATAGCGTTCCCTTGCGTGTCGCATACACCCGACAATGCCCTGTGCTTAGACACTTACAGGGATTGTTGCGTTCTCCCCCAGCTCTCATCCGGAGACAGCCGTTTTTGCACATACAGCCATTTCCTTACGCTACATTATTTCCTTTGGAATGAGTTCCCATGATGCGCTTTGTTGCTTTAAAATAGCGGACTCCGTTCTCCCGAACTGGGTCTCTGCAGAGAACAGTAGAACAGAAGAATTCCCCGCATGACTTCATTTTTGACTCAGAACCAGTCAAGTGGGCGTGCTTCTCTCCCCCACAAGGCACAAGCTTAGAGCTGACAGTAAAGAACTCAAGGTCAAAAGGCTGGATGCCCTAAGCATTAGGTCTGGGGTTGTGTTTTTGGCATCATACAGGTTCACGTTCACACATTCTCCTTTTACAGCATGTGACCTGGGGCCAGCCACTTAACTGTGCTGAAACTCCATTTCCCCATGTATAAAATTGGGCTAATGATGCTACCCTTCTCATTCAGGTTTTATGAGGATCGAGTTCTGCACCTGATAGTGTACCCTGCCCCTTGCTTCCCTGTAAGGTCAGGTTTACCCCCACCTCACTCTGCAGCATAATTTCAAGGTCCATTTTGCTGCTTCCCACCCACCCCCACCCACTACCTTCTCCTTTCTCCTTCTGGTACTTTGACAAATGAGAAAAAGAGTCAGAGGCTTCAGGCCTCAGTTGGCCTTCCTCTAAGAGTCCTACAGGTATCCCTCAACAGTCTTGCTGTGTCTGCTTCCTCCTGTCCCCAAAAGGGAGAGACCCCTGTCCCACAGAGCAAGGGAGGGACCATTGCAAGCTGGACCAGCTCCATGGAGCAGCGAGGGCCAATTTAGAGAGCCCCGTTGAACCAAAAGGCAGTACCTTTTCGCCCATCAGGAAGCCTTGTATCCAGGATCCAGAAATGTCTGACTCTAGGGAAAGGACTCCACTCAGAGTCCTGCCCCTTTCATCCTGATCGCGGTCAGGGACCCACCCTGGGCTCCTTCCCATCACTTTGTTCCCAGCTCGGTTTCCCTGCAGCAGCTCCCACACCCTCCCAAACAGCTTGCAGAGTTCAGGGAGAGCCACAGGAGGGGAGAGGTCTATCTTCATGGAAATATAGATGTGGCTCTGCTGGGGAGCAATGAACTTAACCGAGATCAAAGTTTTCCCGGGAGCTCTTGATGCTGAATTTGGAAGCAGGCATGCTGGTTGCTGTTCTCTGGTATCTTTAGCAACAAAGTCAAAACGTTTTTTTTTTCCACTGCTTATCATCTGAGATCTTGCTGGAGGTTCAGCAAGCGAACCTTAAATTTAAAAGGAGGTCCTGGGAGTCTGCAAGGCTGGGGGGCTGGGGTCCGAAATCTTTTCAGTCTGTTAGAGGCAGGGCGTTCCCATCTCCCGCCTGGGAGCACAGCCGTTCCATATTTTCCCCTGGTCCTTCTGTCCAGAAATTACTGCACAGCAGGCTGTTGGTCAGCGTGGGACAAGGCCTCCCCTGATGCCGTTTCTGTGGCCGAGAACACACATCGTGGGATTTGTCCTAGCAGTTCTGGTTTGGGCTGCTCTGTGATTCGCTCTATTTATTCTTGTTCCAGCCAGAGGGGGCTCCCCTGGGCCAGCCACAATGCTGTGAGTCACATTCATGGGTCTGAGGTTAGAACTGGGCCGCATTCTACTCCTCCAAACGGGGTGTTGAAGTGGGTACAGGCAGCCCTCCCTATAATTAAAAAAGTATTTAATTTACCAGTCTGATCTTGCACTCATAAACAATTGCACGAGGCTTTACAAGCATGGGTGGGCCCTGTAATAATGACCCTTCTGCACAGTAGCAGGACCAATGGCAGCCCTTCTGCTGACCATGGCCGTCACCTCCGAACTTCTCTTTCCACCAGACACAGTTCCTCGGGGTTTACTTCGTCTCATCCCAAGAGTTCCTCGCCAATGCCTACGTCTTAGCCGTACTTCTCTTCCTTGCCCTCCTACTGCAAAGGACATTCCTGCAAGCATCCTACTACGTCGCTATTGAAACCGGAATTAACTTGAGAGGAGCAATACAGGTACTCGGATGGCTATTTTTTCACTTCGTAGTAAGAACCACATCACTTGCCCTCAGGGACACACAAGGGTCATTCTGCTGTGCGTTTATTCATTTGGCCCTTTAACAGTGTTTGGAAACAATCAGCATTGACAACACAGGGTGGGATAGTGGCAAGTGCCTTGGGCTGGACTTAGGAAATGCAGCAGTTGTAGCCCTGGTTCTGCCTTGGACTAGACCCCTGATATCAGCTACTCCGACCTTGGGCCTCCACGCTTTCCAGCCTTGACAGGGACCAGGTCACTAATCCGTCACGACACTCTTTCCTGCTGAATGCAAATGCAGCCCCAGGGTCCTTCTTTAGTGCTGTTCCAGAGTTCCTATACCAGTCTTCTCTGGGCGCAAAACAGGAAACGGGCTTGACATTTGAGGATTAGAACGCCTCTAAGGTCTACCGGGGATCTGAAATCTTGGGTCATAACAAGAGAGACTTGATCTGGTCCGATAGGTCCCTTGGGTCTAGCTCCTTGCTGCCGCCTTCTGTGGATCCCTTCTCAGAGTCCGTGGGAAGGAGGATCAAAGTCGGGGAGGACCCAGGGTCCCTTTAGGCAAGCTGGGGACCAGAGCTGGCTAAGACCCAGTGTTTTTATTAGAATTTTGGTTCAGAGGTTGGAATGAAGAGACCCAGGATGAAAGAGCTTTACATAGGATAGAAGTTTGTTTTTCATAGTCAGGGCTGGTGTAATAGCTACACGGTCATCGGAGACTTTGGTTCTTTCTGCAGTCCTGCTCTGCCAGCCTTCTCTCAATCACTTTAGTCTTAGGGTGTAAGACGACCATTGAAATCACCACTCTCATGTCTACGATGAAACCAGCAGGAAGAAACACAAAACAGTAGGAGAGAATGCTTGCTGCCTTCTTTCGAAAGTGTAACGCAGAAGTGGTGCGTGCTCTCTCCCATCCCCTCAGTGAGAAATTGGCTGCCTGGCTGTACCCAGAGAGGCGAAAAAGTGGGGTCTTTCATCCTGACTGCCACACGCGCCCTGCTAGAAACTCTTCTGGTGAAAAGGAGAGAATGGATATGGGGAGACAGCTCCAGATTCTGCCATCTCCAGCGATTCCCATGGAGTCAGTAAAACACTAGGAAGCTGTGATGAAACCCCAAAGCCACCTCATTCTTCAGAATGTGCCTCAGAGCCATTAACATTGACTGGGCCTCTGGGACCTAAGGTCAGCGGCTTTGTAGAAAATGACCTGAGAGGAAAAAGGGATAGCCTGGGTGGGGTTAGGTGTCAGGGCCTAAACTCAGGTTATCTTGGTATAGTCTGTGTGTGCGGGGGCCCCCTGGAATTATGCAATGCACAACCTGAGCCGCTGCCCTTGACAATGCTGCCCATCCCCAGTTGCCCCTTGTTGAGGGGGCGGAGTCATTTCCTCCGGAAGGGCATCATGGGAGGAGGATGGAAAGAGACCAGAGAAAGGCTCTTTAAGACTCAGAGGGCGCAGGGCGAGGAGGAACCAAGCTTTTGCCCACTTGAGAAAACCGCTCTGAAAAATCCCAGCCTATGCTCAGACACCTCCGAGGACAGGCGTATTTGCATCCCCACAAACAACAGCCAAAGTTGCAGCCGCACAGTTTTGTAATTAAATCTACTTCCTGTTTGCATGTCATCACTCACACTCCGGCCCGTATTTTCCAATTACACTAAAAGAGGCAAAATGGTTCTTTAATGTATTAGCATATAATTGTTTTTATCAAACCGTCTGAATCTTTTGCATTAATAAGGGAGATTGATTCATATGTCGCAAAAAGAAAATGCTAGCATTAATTATGGAAACAAATTAGAAAAAAACTTTTTTCAGGGACTTACAGAAAGCTATAGATAAAAGTCTATGTCTTCATGATTTTGAGACTAATCACATTTCTTACATGAAAAGTTATTACACAAAATTCCTGTATTATACCCAATTTTCGACATACTCTCAGTCAGTTGTATGTTTCTGTGTGTCCTGGTTTTACTTAATAATGCTTTTTTTGATAGATTAGTCTATGTTCCTACCTCACTGAAACTAGTTTCATTATTATTCTTTAAAGGCTAATTTCGTATCACCTAGGATGTGCATAGATTTGTCCGAAACTGTCATTGCCATTATTGTAAACCTTTCCTGTGATGTATAGAAGCTCACCAAAAAAACCCCTATAAAATAGGTTTATGGTTTAAGCACACTTGGCCCATGAAAAAGGCCTAGGTTCACATAAAAGATGAATTAAAGGCTGGGAATCCGCCTTACCACAGAATGCACAATAGAATTTCATTTGAGAGCAGGCGTCCCTAGGGTATTTAAGACAAGAATGCATTTTTCCTTTTTCAAGAGCACACAGCCTGAAAATTGCTGTCTTTCTGGGAGGCACAATCACTCTGCCCGTAGAGCTTTAGATTCAGAGCTCACCGGGAGCCATTACTATGGCCGTTCCCATCTGCCTGGAGGGCAGGTCCCCAGAGTGGCTGCACTCCAGGTCGGTGCTGGGATAGATTGACACTCATACATCGTGTCTCACATAAGACCATCGCAGGCCGAACCCTTGCTTTGTTTCAAGGCTCAGTTAAGACAGGACTTGGCCCCAGAGCATGCCCCATCCCCTGTCTGGAGATGGTCACATTAAAACAGATGGCTGCCTCCCTTTGTCATTTTTATGGCTCCGAAGTATGTTCTCTACTGGCCTCTGGTAAATCAATAATACAATTGGACATGAGGATCTGCTTTGAAGATTTAAGAGCTAATTAAGTCCTGTTCCCAAGGGAGAGGCCTTGCTTGCTTGCTGGGGGAGTAGCTTGCCTTGCTGACGTGGCTTCCTCACTTGAATGCTGCCTCACTGGCTTGCTTGATCAGTCCTCACAGCCCTTTCCCTCTCTGAGCCTTAATCATATCATTTGTAAAATTGGGACCATAATGCAGGGCCCCTTACAGAGCTGCTCTGGGCTCCATAGGAGGAATGTCTGGGAAGCCCCTGGCAGGATATAGACATGTGGCATCTGGGGTGGTGACTGGGATGATAACGATGACAAATGTGCAATACTCTGCTCTCATTTCTAGACCAAGATTTACAATAAAATTATGCACCTGTCCACCTCCAACCTATCCATGGGGGAAATGACTGCTGGGCAGATCTGTAACCTGGTTGCCATCGACACCAACCAGCTCATGTGGTTTTTCTTCTTGTGCCCAAACCTCTGGGCTATGCCAGTACAGGTAAGGGACCTGTGTTTTGGTGGGGAGTAGAAGAAGGGGCCGCAAACCAGAATCTGCTGGTACGTATTCCGTGACTAGGAGTTCACTGTCTCCCTTTCCATGTTTGCCTGTACCTTCCAGCCCCGTGGGGTCTCCATGAGGTATACCCCTGGGTCCCTGTACTGTCTCATACTCCGAAGGCATCTGGCCACCTCTCTTGATGAGCAGAGAGGGTAGTGCCATTAAAGACTTTTAAAATGTAGCTTAAACCTTAAAAACCTTTTTAAAAAAACTACTGAATAATCGTATGAGAAACACTTGCGGACATTAAAATTATGGTGTAGCAAAGTGCTCAATTACGCTGGAAAGAGTTCCGATATATTTCAAGCAAAAAGAGTAAATTGCAAAATAGTCCAGTGGCACCTTGTGCTCATCGTCAGTTCGTTGTGGAACTGGTGCCGAGTGCCGAGGCCGCTGAGCTCTGGGCGAGCACCAAGTCATGAAGCATGTTCTCTTACGGGGCCGCATTGTGACTCACACAGGTTCTAGCAAATGTGACGAGTCCTGAGCAAGCGCCGAGTGCTGAAACTTTTTTTCTTGTCAAAATGTGATCAGTTTGATGAGTTCTGAAGCTGACGAATACTGAGGTATATAGGCAATCCACTCCCTGCTACATTGGAATATATGTATGTACACATTTACCCAGATTCACACAGAAAAAAGAACTGGAAGGTTGCATGGTGTGATTGCAAGTGATTTTTATTTTTCTTATGCATTTCCAAATTCTCCAATAAGCATGAATTCTTTTTGAAAATAAAAACCATGATTGTTTTTAAAGTCAAACCACCTTTGCAGCTGGCTCTGAAGGAGGTACACTCCCCCCAACTAGAGTAGGAGAACCTTGGACGTGGTTTCCCTGACTCCCAGCCTCATCTGCTCTGACTCTCATCTTCCACTGGGAAGTCTATGACCCTGTCCTGCAGCTGAGAGTGAATCCTCTCTCGGGTGCTCTAGCCAGAAGCAGAAATCACAGACCCATTCCCAGAGGGCCTGCGAGCTCCTGGGGGCTGCCTGGTTTAGAGGAAAGTGTCTGGACTTGGATGAAACAGGCTGACTCAAATAACCTCTCTGAGCCTCAGTTTCCTCACCTATGCAGTAGGGATGATGCCCACCCTCTGGGGTTGCTATGACGATGCAATTAGATGATGTAAGTAAAGCACAGAGCAGACTGCCTTGGTCAGAGTAGTCACTAAGTAAACATCAGGCGCCTCTACCTTGCACACTTTAGTGTGAGTGGGGACTTTCCCACCCAGATTTCACTCCTTCTTGGGATGCACATTCCATAAATCTTAATCTCAAGCGATTTTTATTGGTCCTCCTTACTGTAAGCTTACATTTTAAAAGACATTAAAGGAACATAGCAGGAGAGGCTTACACTGGGAGGCAGCTAGACAAAAGGTAAGTAGGGTGGGGAATCTGGCGGTTCTTTTTCTGGGAAGAGCCCTGGGAGCCATCCCCTTCTGCCACTTACCCAGGCCCGGCCCCAGCCTGCCCGTCTGCTCTGCCAGGGTGGATCAGTGACCACAGCAGCTGTAGAAGGGCCTGGAGAGCTCATCCGAAGCAGCCCCCGGCCTCCTGTCCTTTCTCTTGTGCCCCCTGAACAACCTGTTAGAAAGAGTCTGTCTGTCCGTCCGCCACCCCTGCTGCATTGCTATCGTTACTACTATTTACAGCAAGTGTTGCACATGCCCCGTTGCTAATAACACTAATGGACGCTAAGAAGCCCTGCCCTGGGCCCGGACCTGCTCTAGCCTCTCTCCCTTGCTTCATTAACCCACACAACAGCTTGGGGGTAGGAATTTTCATTTCCATGTTTATCTATCATGACGTATTATTTGGTTTTTCGTTTTTAATTCCTCATAAACTCCACCTTTGCCACTAATAGCTTTGCCCAGTCCTCGAGACCAGGGCTCCCACCGGGAGCTGGCACACAGTCCCTTGGACCGGGTCGGCCTTCTGTGTGCGGCCTGCTGGCCGCCGGGCACCGGGGGCTCTCCGCAGGGTTAAACTCAGCTCAGGAACCCCATTGCTTTATCTTCAAGGGCTCTCCCTGCGTTGTCAGCCTTTCTTGGTCACACATGCTTTTCTTTAATAACAGTTTCGTTGAAATATAGTTCACCTATTTAACGTGCACAACTTAGTGGACTTTAACACAGTCACAGGGAGGGCTGCGCGATCACATCACACCTGCAGGACGGTTTCGTCACCCTGTACGGAAACCCACACCCACGGGCAGTCACTCCGCACCCCCACCCCAGCCCTGGGCAACCACCGATCTGTGTGTATCTTTGAAAATCTACTGAAACCTTGTCTTCAGAAAAACAGATGTGTGTTGGCACATTTTGCCTGCGATTTCAGGGGCTTTATGGGCCCCTGAGGCTTATGGACACCATGTTCAGGAACTCGGCCATAGTGGGGACCTCTGTGTCTGCTCACACCATTTCTGGGTGTCAGAGGCCCACAGAGAGCAGGGGCTCACCCTGGGCCACACCAAGTATGTCCTTTGTGTGGTGCCCTAGTGACAGGGTTCCCATAAGGCTGATGTGTTTGTTATTTGTTGGTTTGCTTATTTTTAAGAAGGGCGTTCAACCACCTTGTATTGATCTCCAGCGATATGCCAGGCACTGTCCTAGGTGCTTATCATAACGTTCATTTAATCTTCACAACAGTCCTGCTAAGTGGACATTAAAATCACTATTTTAAAAGTGAAGAAGCGGAGACTCAGAGAAGTTAAGTAACTTGCCCAAGATTGCACAGCCAGCAGGTGCTAGGACTGAATTCAAACTCCTGGATGTAGACTCCAGGGACTGCGGCCTCCTCACACCACCCTAGACTGCTTTTCTAACTTGTGAATAGGAGCTAAAACAGCCCGTTCCCCACACCTGCTTTGCACTCTCAGAATCCCCAGTTTCTGGTGCCTCCCCCATGAGTCCATCCAGGCCCCTGCAGAGAGGGGAGCATAGTGGACGGAGGAGCCTGAGGAGCAGGAGGAGGGGTAGGCGGAGTGTGAGGAGGAGCCTTGGCAGCAGACCTTGCTTCCCCAGCTCCCACCCCAGCAGCTGCCAGCAGCTGGAGGTGACCGGGCGGGGGAGGGGGGACGCAGGCACCAACCCCCAGCCCCTGCGCTGGTGATCATTTTGGGAGTGCTCTGGGAACTTCCCAGGTGCCCGGCTCTCCCCAGGCTGCTGGATGACGCCCTCATTTCTTCCACACGAGGACAGCTCATGAAAGGCCTGGATGCCAGGGATGACCTTCCAGAGGGTGGTGGCAGTGGGGCCCAGCAGGAGCGGGAGGGCTCTTCATCTCCTAATGTGTCCGTCTGCCTGTCTGTGCCAGCGCTGAGCATCAGCTAAACGCTGGGCGGCAGGTGGTGAAGGGTCACTTACTGGCCCCTAAGTACCTGCTAATGCAGGAGGCATTCTGCAGTCCAATGCTCTACCACGGAGCTATACCCCCTGCAGGAGGCATTCTGTAACTAACAGAAGTCACAGAGCCCAGCGTCCACTCCTCTGTCCTTGAGCTGGTGCAAGGAGCCTCGTGCCAAGTTGGCGCAGGGCTCGGGGAGTGCAGGGTCAGCCCAGGCAGGCTTTTCATTTTCCAGTTAAGGAAGGCAGCACATCTGTCCCTCTAGATTAAGCCCTGAATTTAGAGGTCCTGCTGTGGAAGGCAACCTGAGGAACTGTCATCTCCATGCTTTGGAGGCAGACAAGGGTAACATGCACTTCTCATAAATATTCAGAAGCAGGCAGTCATTTACATAAAGCTAGAAACAGAACGGATTGTCTTTTCGGAGAATATCTGGGAGAGTCACTAAAACATTCATGATGCCAGGAGCATAAGAATGAAAAGTAGACTCCGGGCC